>CAJQZJ010000567.1:912694-929347 GCA_907164525.1 Lophiomys imhausi
TTGGTTAGATAGTAGAATGTTAAAGTCAGGGGCCAAATATGTATAAACTGGACATTGGGAAGGTATACTGGGCCAATTTACTCTCATAAATGTGGCATATTTATATCTATTGTTTTGTACATTACTTACTGTTATAAGAGAAGGAACCATCTTTTGGACTGAAAGGGGAAACTTCTGGGGGGAAGAGGGTGGAAGGGCAGCTTAGGAAGGGGGAATAGGGACGGGTTTGTTACTGAGATGTAACTTGAAAAAAAAATAAAGTATTTAAATAACAAAAAAAGGAAATTAGCTCTTAGATAGAAACAAAACTAAATTACATCATATTACAAGCTATGAAGAAAGCCGGGAGAAGGGAAGGAAAGTCCTAGGACTGGAGAGGTTTAGGGTCGGTGGCGGGGCGGGGCGGGGTGAGAGGAACCAAGAGGAGTCACAGGTACTGACTGAGGGCTCCTGGGAGCCAGCAGGCGCTTCCATGTGTTGACAGGCAGCTCCCTTAGCCCTCTTGCCCCAGTTTCTTTGGGACCTGACGGAAAGTGAAGAAATGATTCAGTTTCTCTGTTGCTTTGGCACAGAGATTTCACTCTGAGCACTCTGATTTCAGGGTAGAAACCTAGAAACGGACTTGCAAGGGCGAGCTGGGAGCTTCAATGCTGAGGAATCATCTGCTGTGGAATAATTTTTTAAATGGATATTTTCCCTTTTATTTCTAGCACAAAAAACTGAAGACAGAATTGTGATTTTGGCTTATAAATTATTCAAAATTGTTGTCTTTTTTGTATCTGTAAGCACACATTTTTATTTAAATGCTTTATAGAATTCCTTTCTCATGTCATATCTTAAGAGGAAATTGACCAGTTTGGTTCCATGTGTTAAACTGGGGGTTGGGTGCTTCTAAGTTAGTGGAACATGTCATTGGATGCATGCTTTCTTTGCCCCCTCACATACTTTTTTAAATGGAAAAATATCATTATGGCTCTTCGGTGTTTCATAAGACTATAGATGGAAACCAAGGTCTATAACCCTTCCACTTCAAAGCACAGTGTTTTCCATTTTTCTCCTTGTCAATAAAGGTATCTTAAGTTTACCTTAAGGCTGGACATTTGAAACCACAAAAACTAAGTTAAAAAATTTTCACTTCTAAACTTGTTTGTGTCTGAATTTCTAAAATGCACATGTTCTGTGCTCCCATCTTGAATCTGAAAATTCATGATCATTTCCGTATAAATGTAGATTAGGGGGATAGTAACTTAAAACTTTATCATTAGTAATGCTAGTTGCTCAACACTTTGTTTGAAGACTTCCTTTATCTGAAAACAACTAGACATAATACCAGGAAAATCCGGTGAACACAGAGTTTCAGTCTCAGCTGCTATTTAGGCAGATGCCACAAACCACCATGAATGGATGAATGATCAAAGACAAACCTAATTTCTCCTCTGAAGACTCCCTCATAAAGCCATCTAGCTCCAAAGTGGCACTTAACCAATGACAATAAAGTAGAAAGACACTTTCTACAGTTCACCCATTTTGGAGAAAATTCACTATAGTAGAAAAAAAAAAAGACAAACAGAGGACCTAGAAGCAAAAGGTGAGCAAGAAGAATATCGTGCCCTCCCTTATCCTGCTGATAATGATAAAGCACTCTATAGATGTAGTTGACTGTACCCGGAGTTGGATTTCAGGAAGAAACACAGCCTCATTGCTGTTCTAGTTTCTGGTAAACACATTAAAACCTTGTTAGTATATAAGTAACCAATTCTCCTAGTTTGTTAGTTCATTACACATTTACTTTTAATTGTAAGTAAAATAATTGCTAAATTATTACTAAATAATGCATTAATTATTAATAATTTAGTGATCACTTACTTTTAAATAGTTCCCTTAGTTTCTAAGTCACTGTATGGTCAAGGCTAGTCTCAACTGCTTGAGCTAAAGTCATCCTCTCCCCTCAGTTTTCTGGCACTAGGATTATGGATGTGCACCAATCATACCCAGCTAGTTGCCAAGCCATCTGAGTTTGGTAGCAGCTGCATGAGGGATGTTGGAAAGGCTAGAAATTCAGAATCTGGAGCCTTTGAGTCATGTGCATTTCCATGGTTAAAGATAGCCATGCAAACTTTTGAGAGATTCAGTTTTGAAGAACCTCCATCGAGGAAGAGACCCTTAAGACTTTTCATTAGTCCTAGACAGCCCCTCCCAGATGATGGGAAGTGAATTCTGTTTTCCACTGGACACTAGTGCCTTCCGGTAGAGAATCTCCATGTTAAGTATTCCTTTGGGTGTATTTTCTTCCGACAAGGACACCAAGATTTAGAAATGTGATTAGTCCAGGGACTGCATTGACATCTGTGATCTGAGCTGCTGCTGGCTACTATGGACAAGGGAGCATCTTTTGCAGTGGTGTCTATGACTGCAGACCTGTAATTGAGAATGTGAGACACGGAAGGCTTCTGTGACAACCTCTCCTACCGTTACCCCGCTGCTCCCAAAGAAACAGTCCAGATAGGAAGCTATTGAAGAGAATCCTTAAAAATTGTGATAAAGGTGCTGAAGTGTGGCTCTTCATGATTGATGGCTTCTGGTGGGGGTGTGGAAGGACTCAGTTTTCTTTAAAGGACTGGCCACTGAGAGTTCGAACACGTTTCAGTGAGTATATGGGCAACACAAATAGGACTTCGTAGTTTTTTTTTTTAATTCGTTTTGTTTTGGTTTTTTGGAGGAGGCATAAGTGTGGAAGGTAGACTTGGGGGCAATGAGAGGCGAGTGTTATCAGGGTGCATTGTATGAAATTTCCAAATAATTAATAAAAATACTACATTGGGGAAAATGTGATTTGTTTAAGGGTTCATAGCTGTCCACTCTGCAGTTTGGATTTAAATAAAGATGCTCTGACTCCTATCCACTGTTTGTTTTTTCTTCTCCTTCCAGTGAATACCATTTGATTTCAAAGGTGTGAGCAATTGTTAGAAAACTTGTCTTCAATCCATAATAAATGAAACTCTTCTCTGTGTTTTTCTTTTAAGTTTTTGCCATTTGATTTTGAAAACATGGCATTGATTAGGATACATATCTTTAGTAGGCTCTGAACCTCTCTAGTTCATTAATAGGGAATTTGTGCCAGGCAAGAAGTCTTTTCTAATCACCATAATTTTTTTTTTTTTGCCAAAGCCAATGGGAAAACTGATATATGTATAACAGGTTTAAAAAGAGAGCCCTAAGGGTTGAATTGGTTTGTTACTTAATATTTTCTGGGCTTGACTCTACTTCTAGGATTTCTAAACAAATCTTGCAAACAAATCTGTTTTTTCCTGTTTCATATGGGGAACAAGGCAAAAGACACATTTTATTTTACTTTTGACTTGTAATAACTTCACATACTGAGTGTGATGGCCAGACGAAGGTAACATTTCTCTTGCCATGCCTTTATGCTTGGAGTTATCAGACTCTTCTCTTTCAAGTATTCATAAAAATGTCACAGGTGATGATGAGCCATAGTCATCGTATTGTGCCAAGGAACATCAAAACATGTTCCTTCTATGTGAGTATGCTTGGGTAACCATTATGCAATTTCCCTTTGCCCTTCCCCTATGTTTCTTCATCGTAATTCATCACCATTCTAGACTCAGATAAAACAAAGTCAGTTTAACATAATATCTCTCTGTTCCTCCCATTTCCTTCAGAAGCTCATTCTTCATGACAAATAACTTTCTACTATATAGAGACCACACTTTTTCCCCTCATCCATTCATGTGTGAGTACCTGTGTTGATTCTATGTCTTTGCTAATGTGAAAAGTACAACAAGCAGATGCATGGAGATGGATTGTTGGGATGCTGACATCATATTGGGGTTCACATCTACAAATGGGGGAGTTGATCAGATAGTGCATTTCTTGTAAAGTTTTTGAAGCGCTTCCATACTGTCCTCTGTAGCTATACTATTCGCCTTTCTACCAACAGTGATTCACAGAGTTGGCTTTTGTCCACTCCCTCATCAGCACTTGATGTTCTTTGTCTTCTTCATCATAGTCATTCTAATGGAGTAAGATGGCATCTTATCTGGCTTTGCTTCAATTTCTTGATGGCTAATGATCCCATGCATACAATGTGTCTCTTCTCCTGCTGTAACTATTCAGATCGTCAGTATGTTTTAGTTAGATTGCTTACTTCTATGTAAAAAAAAAGTTTTTTGAGTCCTTTACATAGTTCAGATCGTTAATCCTTTATCAGGTGAATAGTGTGTTCAAATATTCCCTGCTTCTGTCTCCTGATTGTCTCTCTTGCTGTGGGAAAGCACCTTAGTTTGATGAAATTAAATGCACCTGATTTTGATTTTGTTGTCTATGCTTTTGGGGTCAAATCTAGAAGAGCATTGCCAATACCATTTGCCTTGCAGTGTTTTACTGGTTTTGTTGCATAGTTTTAAGCATTGCATTGTATCTTCCACCCACTTCTTATTTACTTTTGAGGAGAAGGGTCACATTTAATTCCTGTTCACATGGACATACAGTTTTCCCAGCAAGAGTCTGTCTTTTCTCCAGTATACATTTTGAGCACCTTTGGCACCAAGAAATTGTTTGCTTGTAGATTCTTAAGTTTATGTCTACACTCTGTATTTATTTCAGGGTTTGGTCCTCAGCTCTGGAAAATGTCATGTTATCCTTTTCATTAATTGTTAGTGCATGCATATGTATATTTGTATATACATGTATTACACTTAATATACACTGTGGGATCCATATAATGTTATTTGTATGTATATTTTCAGGGCTAACCTTTTGGAACTGAACAAACAATGGATGTGTTCTCCCCTGTGGAGGACCACCTCTATGGCTCTCATCTTTCCTCACTTGCATATAATTCTTTATGTATCAATCCTTTATCATATGTGTCATTTTCTCTCACCCCATGGGTTGATTTGTGCTTGTTTGTTTGTTTGTTTTGGAGGCTGAGGTAGTCCCGCTTCTTTATTTTTTTCTCCTGAGATTGTAGAGCTATTAGGTGAAATCCAGTGGCCGGTGATAAGAATGGTTCATTTGTCTATTTCCATCACATATCTCTGCATTAGCCACAATCTTGTCTTGAAGGTGGACCTCCCTGTCTGTTACAGCTGCTATTTCTGTTTCAGTTGCTGAAGTAGAACCTTGATCTCAGCAGGAACTTTTGTTTTGCATCAGTGGGACCATGCCATAGCTTTACTCCCACTTTTCACTGTAGATGTTTGCCTTCAAAACAACCATCACCCCTGAACTCTTCTTCAGTAAAAGTGGAATGATATGTTGAAGAATTTTAAATATGACAGGTATTAACATGATATCAATGAGATAGAAAAAGTTATATTTCAAATACAGATTAACTAGAATCAAAATGACAACCTTATGGGAAAACAAAATTATGCAACAGAAAACAAAATCAACTTGTTTTGTTTTGTGTTTCATTTTTCATATGCTCTTTGGTCTGTAAAGGAAAAGGGCAGTTCAGCTTGTTGTAAAATGTTTTTGCAGTAGTTGACAAGCATTTATTACCTGTTTGGTTAGAATAAAAGCTTGGATATGACATTAATCAAATTTTTACAATTGTTCCCCTTTCTGAGCTCTTAGAAAACATGAAGCCAACAATTTATAGGACTTAATCTTTTCCTCTTTTAAATAATTGATAGGGTCAAGTATTTGATCTGAGCATGAACTGAGCAAGCCCCTGTCACCTCTCAGGGTGAATGAGGTTCCCAGCTAAGCCAGCTTTTCCATAGCAGGTACTTGCTACAGATTTAAATAAGTAGAAAACAGAACTCCCAAGAGAAGTTGAATTCCGTCAGAGAGCACTAATTGAATACCTCTATGTGCAGGAATTGTGTAAGGTACCACAGAATAAAGAAAGATAAGGCACCACAGAATAAAGGAAAAATAAGCCATAGCCAGGGATATGTCTGCTAGCTTCTTCTCTAGATTAATGTTCATGTTTCTAGCATATCTTCCCAGTAGAATTCATTCAAAACTTTGTACTCAAATAGCTTAGTGTTCTTGTACTTCTTCAATTGTCATTTACTAGATGCTAGAGCTAAAATACAAAACATAGTTATATTTTATTCCCATGGGAACTTAAAATCAACTTTATAATATAAATATTGATTAACATCACACATGCAAAACCAAACATATATGTTCAATATCTGTAATGATGAATATGATGAGAGAGAGAGTTCATGGTAACAAAGCAATGTTTTCGAGAAATGGAGTATGTAAATAAAGGCATAGGAAGCATTCAGTGGGACAGTAAGGGGAGTCTCAGGAGGAAGACACTAGGCCAAGCAGAGAAAGAGAATAAGGGAGTCCTAATGGTGAAAAGGGTAATAGAACACTTAAATAAGTAAAGGAATTATGATGTTGGTTCATGCACCATAGGGGAAAGGGGTTGGAGAAGTGGACTGGATTTGTAATTTCATTTTAGGACAGACAAGAAGCACTTGATGTGTTTTATGTGGTTGAGTGAGGAGTGATGGGTGTGTGTGTGTGTGTAAGAGACAGACAGAGACAGAGAGAGAAAAACAGAGAGACAGATGGAGAGAGAGTTTCTGACATGGTCTGAAGTAATAAGTGTTGTAGTTAGGTGACTCTGGGCAAGTTCTCTAAACATAAATATTTGTCTTAAGGCAGTGACAACACTTCTGTTGTTGAGTGCTCTTGAGAAATCATGACATGATTAATTAAAAGTTGTTATTCTCCACTAGTGGATATATATATTTATGATATGATAAATATGATATATATATTTATGTGTGTGCAATATGAAATGACTTTGCAGGATGAGATTTGTATCCCATGTTTATTGTAGCATTATCACATTAGATATGAAAGATGAAAAGAACCAAAGTATCTACCAGCTAAGTGATAGATCAAGAAAATAAGGAGCACAGAAAAGCAGAATACTATTTAACAATAAAAGGATGAAACCCTGTCACATATAGCAATGTGACTGAAACTGGAGACAGTTATATTAAGTTATATTAACAAACCAGGTACAGAAAAACAAGCACTGCACAGTCTCACTAACATGTAGATTATTCACAAACAAGTTGAGACTAGATTTGCAGTTACCAGAGCCTGGGAAGAATAGAGGGAAGGGAAATATAGGAAAGGTTTAATTAATGAGTATTGAAATACAGTTAAGAGAAGAAAGTTTGGATGTGTTATTGAACAGTTCAGTAACTATAGACAACACATATTGTGTATGTATATGCTTTAAAAAAGCTAAGCGAATTTTGAATATTTTCATTAAAAATGATAATCGTTTCAGGAAACATGTATTTGTTTACCTTATTATATATAGATATATGCATATTTAAATTTCACAAAGAGATTCAGAATTGTATACAACTTAATGGATAAATTGAAAATGTTAGCAATGAAAACGTGATTATGGTAACATCTGGGATTGTATAAGTACAAAACTATTATTATATTAATGAGTATATCCTAATATAATCTAATCTATAAACAACACGAATGTATACATTATTACCCTGGTCAAAAGAGAGGAAGAAGGCAGAAAGATTTTTATATTTAAAGAAAAAGCAGTAGGATGCAGTAAGAGATGTGAGAGAGAGAGAGAGAGAGAGGAGAGAGAGAGAGAGGATAATGAGATAGCAACCAGTCCAACAGGAGCTCCAGCCAAAGAGGGAAGGAAGAGAATGAGGTGTGATTGGGGAAGGGAAGCTGTAAGTTTGCTCTGGAACATGCTGAATTTGAAGTAGCATTTTTGCATTCTTTCAGTAGGAGTGTCAAGTGGGCAGTGAGTTTCACAGTTCTGCAGTGCAGAAGGAAGTGTGGGTTGTGAATGAGGGTGGTTATTGAATGCATACAGGGATGGAGTGTAGTCTTGGCAAAAAACATGGAGCAGGATGGACAGTGGGCTAATGTGGGATTTTGAGGAATGCTACCATTCAATGTCTGGAAGAAGGAGAATGATATAAAATGGCAAAACACACTTAGAAACAGCCAAGGGAGTGGGAGAAAAAGCTATGGTATTTTTTTTTTAAATAAAAATCTTGAGGAAAAAGCTCAGAAGCCCATGATGATCTTAAGCCATAGTACTAATTTTTAAGAATGTTCAGTGTGTAGAAGACATTTGAGACTGCCCAAGCAGGGGCAGAACCTTCCTCTTTCTGTACCCATCGGCAGCACGCTCTGTTCAGTGAGTGCAGGGAATTGTGGAGTCATTTGAATAGCAAGTGCACCCAGGGAGCTACTGTGTGTGGAGAGATTTACAAAGTGAGAACATTGAGAGGGAAGCAGGTAGTCTAACTGCAGATCTCCACTCTCCTTAAACTCCTCTAAATCCATCCCCCAGTCTCATCCCCAGCTCTGCTGCAGACCACCTGATGAGGCTTCTCCTCAACTTCTGTTTTCCATTCACAGGAGACTAAGCAGATCCTGGTGGGACAACCCTTCTTTCCTTCCTCTTGGGAGGGAGAAGGATAGCTCCTCTCCTCGTGCCATCCCCATTCCTACTTATTAGCTCCTAATACCTAGAAACACATTTACCCCCTAATGGTCACACCTGTCAGGATCCCAGACAGATGTCCTGCCAGACAATACATAGTCATTACACCCTTCTAAGAACTGGAGAGGGCAACAGAGACCAAGGAACAAATAACCACCCAATAAAGACAGGATATCAGCACCTAGAAATATAATCTTCCCAAACCAAGATGCCAGAATTAAAACACAGTAACAGCCAAGAAAATATGACTCTACTAGAGCCCAACAACCATACTACAGCAGGCCCTGAGTATTGCAGTACAACTGAAGCACAAGAAAAAGACCTGAAAACAGCCTTTATGACTATGATAGAGGTTTCTTTTTTTTAAAAAATATTTATTACTTCAGGTTACATCTCCAACATGATAGAGGTTTCTAAAGAGGAAATTAATAAATCCCTTAAAGAAATCTATAAAAACAAAAAGAAACTGTAGAAGAAAGTGAATATAAACAGTTCAAGAAAAAGAAGCAATTAAAACAACCCGAACTGACTGAGGGAGATCTGGAGATGAAAAACTTAGGAACTTGGAGATGAAATTCAGAGGTTCCTCATCAACAGAATATAAGAGATGAAAGAGAGAACCTCAGGCATTGAAAACATGATAAAAGAGATAGATACCTAGGTCAAAGAGAATGTTAAATCTAAAAAATTCCTGGTGCAAAACATCCAGGAAATCTGGGTCACTATAAAAAGACCAAATCTAAGAATAATAGGAATAGAGGAAGGAGAAGACATTCAGCACAAAAGCATAGAAAAAATTTTCAATAAAATCATAGAAGAAAGTCTCCCTAAACTAAAGAAAGAGGTGCCTATCAAGGTATAAGAAACATGCAGAATACCAAACAGAATGGACCATTGAAGAAAGTCCCCTAAGAATATAATAATAAAAACACTAAACACACAGAACAAAGAAATAATAAACACAGATACACACACATAAAGGAAGACCTATTCAGATAACACTTGATTTTTCAGTGGAGACTAGAGCCAGAAGGGCATAGATAGATGCTCTACAAACTCTGAGACCACAGATGCCTGCCCAGACTACTAAACCCAGCAAAATTTTCATTCACAAAATGTAGACAATAAGACATTCCATGATAAAAAACCAAATTTAAGCAATATCTAATTACAAATTTAGCCCTACAGAAAGTAGTAGAAGGAAAACTCCAACCTAAAGAGGTTAATAACATCCAAGAAAACATAAGAAATAATCCCAGACCAGCAAATCAAAAGAGGGAAAACACAGACACAAACCCTCCCACACCACCCTCACAACAAATAGAAAAGAATCAACAAACATTGCTCACTGGTTTCTCAAAACATCAATGGTCTCAATTCCCTAATAAAAATTCACAGACTAACAGATTGGGTTAAAAAACAGGATCCATCCTGATATTGCATCCAAGAAGCACATCTAACTATCAAGGATAAATATCACCTCAGGGTAAAAGGATTGAAAAAGATATTCCAAGCAAATGGACCTAAGAAGCAAGCTGGTGTTAACTGACAAAATAGACTTCAAACCAAAAATATCAGAAGAAAGACGAAAGGACATTAGATACTCAGAGGAAAAATCCACGAGGACATTGCAATTCTTTTTTTTTCTTTGTATAGGTATTTTTTAATGTTATTTATTACTTCAAGTTACATCTCTATCATAGTACCCTCTTTCCATCCCTCCCGATTCCACCCTCCTACCCTCTCTTCCCTCTCCCACCCATCCCGCTCCTCCAATGTGGAGTGGCCCTACATATCAGCCCCTCTCAGTTCAACAGTCACACAAGAGCTAAGAGCTTCCTCTTGCACTAGGGGGCTACATGATAGCACCCCTAGGGCAAATTGTCCCCTTGATAGGTAACAAAGTCTATGTTCCTGATCCTTTTGGTGTGTTGGTTGTAGGATAGGTATCCTCTACTATATGGCTAAAATCCAATTATAAGTGAGTAGATCCTATGTGCATCTTTCTGAGTCTGGGTTAGCTCACTCAGGATGAGCTTTTCTAGTTCCATCCATTTGGCTGCAAATTGCATGATTTCCATGTTTCTGATAGCTGAGTAATATTCCATTGTGTAAATGTACCACAATTTTTTTCACCATTCGTCAGTTGAGGGACATCTGGGTTGTTTCCAGTTTCTAGCAATTACAAATAAGGCTGCTATGAACAAAGATGAGGCTATGTCCTTGTGGTTTGATGAGGAATCATTTGGGTGGATACCCAGAAGTGGTATGGTTGGGTCTTGAGGTATGTCTATTCCAAGTTTTCTAAGATGTTGCCAGACTGATTTCCATAGTGGTTGTACAAGATTGCACTCCCACCAGCAATGGAGGAGTGTCCCCCTTTCTCCACAGCCTCGCCAGTATGTGCTGTCATTTGAACTTTTGATCTTAGCCATTCTGACAGGTGAGGTGGAATCTCAGAGTTGTCTTGAGTTGCATTTCTCTGATGATTAAGGCTGTTGAGCATTTCTTCATATGTCTCACTGCCATTAAGATTCCTCCTTTGTGGATTCTCAGTTTAGCTCTGTTTCCCATTTTTGATTGGATTATTTGGTTTCTTTGTGTTTAATTTCTAATATCCATAATTTATAAAGAACTCAAGAAGTTAAACACAAAACATTGCAATTCTTAACATCCATGCATCAAACACAAGGACATCTATGTTTGTAAATTAACACTACAGCAGCTTAAATCACATATTGACCTTCATATACTGATTGTGATAGATTTCAATACCCACTCTCACCAATAGAGAGGTCATCCAGACAAAAACTAGGCATAGAAATGCTGGAGCGCACATGTTATAAACCAGATGGACCTACGAGATAGTAACAGAACATTTCTCCCAAACACAAAAGAATATACCTTCTTTGCTGCACTTTGTGGACCTTTCTCCAAAATTTTACTACATACTCAGACACAAAGCAAGTCTCTATAGATACAAGAAAATTAAAATAACACCCTGTATCCTTTCAGGCCACCACAGATTAGAGCTGGATATCAACAACAACAAAAACAACAGAAAGCTTACAAACTCATGGAAACTGAACAACTCACTACCGAATGAAAATTGAGTGAAGACAAGAAAGAAATCAAATACTTCTAAATGAGTAAAACATGAATACACAACATACTCAAACTTGTGAGACATATAGAAGCAGTTCTGAGAGGCAAGTTCATAGTACTAAGTGAATACTTTAAAAAAAAAATGGAGAGGTCTCATGCTATTAACAGCACAACTGAAAGCTCTAGGACAAAATAAACCACACCTTGTTTACTTCTAATTAGAAGTAAAGAAGCAAACAAAGGATCAATGAAATGAAGTTTTTAAAGAAAATCAATGATTGAGATTGATAAACCCTTATCCAAATTAACAAAAAGGCAGCGAAAGAATATCCAAATTAACAAAATTAGAAATGAAAAGGAGGACATAACAGACACCAAAGAAATCCAAAGAATCATAAGGATATACTTTAAAAACCTATACTCTACCAAATTAGAAAATTTAAAAGAAATAGATAATTTTCTTGATAGATTTGACTTACCAAAGTTAAATCAAAGTCACAGAAGCAATTTAAACATACCTATAACTCCTAGTGAAATAGAAGCAGTCATTAAATTCTCCCAACTAATTAAGTCCAGGGCATAATGGTTTTAGTTCAGAATTCTACCAGATTTTCAAAGAAGCGTTAATGCCAGTACTTCTCAAATTATTCCAAAAATTCGTAAGAGAAGGAATATTTTCCAGTTTGTTTTATGAGGCCATTCCCTGATACCCCAAATATGTAAAGAACCAACAAAAACTGAGAATTACAGACCAACTTCACTCATGAACATACCTGCAAAACTTCTCAATAAAAAAAATACTAGCAACCTGAATCCAAAAACATACCAAAACGATCATCCACCATGATCAAGTAATATTCATCCTATATATGCAGGAATGAGTCAACATATGTAAATTAAGTAATATAATCCACCATATAAACAAACTGAAAGACAAAAACCACATGATCATCTCATTAGATGCACAGAAAAGGCCATTGGCAAAATCCAGCACTTTCAACAAAGTAGCTGCATACATACTTAACTTACTAAAATTAGTAACCCTCCTATATACAAATGAAATACAGACTGAGAAATAAATCAGGGAAAAAACACCTTTCACAATAGCCTCAATCCTGATGGCATCTTCACTACTTCAGACCTTTGGGTCTTTTTAGGATTTGTACTTGTCTTCCAAATAATTTTTTTTTCCAAATAACAAAATGATTTTTTGAAATTATAATCACATCATTTCCTCCTTCAGTTTCTTTCCTCCATACCCTCCCATGTACCCCCACTTACTCTCTCTTTCAAGTTCTTGTTTTCTTTCCTTTTCCTGTTGTTGTACTGTGTCCCTTTTCCTCTCTGTCTATCTCTCTGAAATGCTTAATTACCACCCGCTCAGCCTGTATGTTACTGTTACTTGTGTTTGTTTTCAGAGCTGACCCTTTGGTATTGGATAGCCAATGGTGTGGGAAGTCGTCCCTGTGGATGACTTTTTCTCCCACTCTCAGCATTGCTTAATTGCCTGCAGTTCTTTATCTAGTGCTGAGGCCTCATGACCTTTCTCCCTTCTATGTTAGGACCTCTGTAGGTGTCTTTGCTCAACTCATGTTTAGAAAGCATGTTGTGCAAACTTTATAGTATAGCTTTGAACGGTTCTAGGAGATACAACCTCACAGCACATTTTCTGTTACTCTGGCGCCTACTGTCTTTATTCCCCTTCATGTACAATGATCCCTGAGCATTAGCTACAGATATTGTGTTGTCAATGTGTCATTTGGAACTGGTCTCCCCAACTCCGCATTTTGACAGGTTATGGTCTCAATATGCTGAAAAGAGAAGTCTCTTGTTAAGGGGTGAGAACTATACTTATCTATGATTATAAGGACAAATACTTGGAATGTAGTTAGGGATGGACGTTATGTAGTTTAGGGGGTACTTATGTGTAAAGTGGGGGTTGTGGGTTCTTCTCGAAGATCCATGACCTCATTATATGTGGACAGTTGGAATTGTTTCCTCTACCAGAAATGATTTTCAGCTTATTGAGTGGGTCTTAAGTCCAGAGAGATATTGATTACTACCAGATTATGCATGCCTGTACTGCACCCTTAGGGTTAAGTGCCATGCTCATCATTGTTGTGGTTCATAGGTGTCATGGCTGGGTAGGATTATTAGTTGCTTCTCTCCTTTGGAAGCTTGCATGGTGCCTTCCAGTACATGAGAGTCAGAGTCAGGGGGGAGGTTTCCAGGTCATATCCAGCTCAGGGGCTGTACTAGTCACTGCTTTATTGCTGTGAAGAGGCACCATGACCATGGGCACTCTTATAAAGAAAAGTATTTAATTGGGGCTGGCTTACAGTTTCAGAGATTTAGTCCATTATCAGCATGGCAGGAAGCATGGTGGCATGCAGGCAGACATGGTGCTGGACAAGGAGCTGGCAATTCTATATCTGTATTGGCAGGCAGCAGGAAAGGAGAGACACTGGGCCTTTCCTGAGCTTTTGAAACACCAAAGCCCGCATTCAGTGACATACTTTCACCAACAAGGCCACACCTCCTAATCCCTTTCAAGTAGTGGCCCTCCCTAATGATTAAGCATTCAAATATGTGAGCCCATGGGACATTCCCATTCCAACCACCACAAGGTCTCTGGCTCTGGGTCTAACGTGCATGGTGTCTTTAGCAATAGGAATTTCTAACTCTAGGTGTTAACCAAGGGCAACATTAGCATCCTGTAATATATTGGGAGTCTCTTGTACAAACCTGACAACTCTAAAGGAGGCCTTTCCTACCTAGTGTTGGAACTTTTGTTAGATTGTCTATGGGCCTTGGGGAGAAAGCATTGTCAGCCCAGATAGAAAATTTTTTATAAAAACATATATATATATATATATACAGACTTATTTATATTTTTGGCATTTTTTGGTAGATAGTTAATAGTATGATCTCTCATGACTTTTTCTGATATCCTTACTGTTATTTTAGTCTTCTTCCTTCTTATTCTGTATGTATCCTCCTCCCTCTCCCTAATTAGAGCTCCCCCTTTTCCCTTCAGATCACTTGTGTCCTATTATTCTATCTCTATTTTCACCCAACTTCATGGTTCTGTAGTTACTACGGCTGTGTGGTCACACCTGAAGCTTTGGAGTAGGAGTCTCAGATGAGAGAGAGAACATGTGACATTTGCCTTTGTGGGTCTGGGTTACCTCACTCAATATGATCTTTTCTAGTTCCATCCATTTACCAACAAAGTTCATGATTTTCTTTACCTTTCTTTTCTTTTCTTTTTTTTTTTTTTTGAGATGTGTCTCACTGTATAGCCCTGACTATCCTTGAACTTACTATGTAGACCAGGCTGTTGGTGAGCTCATATAGATCTACCTGCCTCTACTTCCGGAGTGCTGGGATTAAGGCATATACCACCAACCAGGCATTTTATTTTTCTAAGTTGAATAGTATTCTGTAGTGTATATGTGTAAGATTTGTTTTTTTAATTAATAAATTTATTTATTTGTTGCTTCAGGTTACATCTCCATCATATTGTCCTCTTTCCCCCTTCCCAGCCCGCCCTCCCATCCTCTACCCCCTAACCCTTCCATCTTGCTCCTCTGGAGTGGAGGGTCCCTACATAACAGTCCCTTGCCCCAGTTCAGAAGTCATATGAGGGCCAAGAGCCTCTATACACTGGGGTCCTACAAGGCAGAACCGCCAGTGAAAAGAGTCTCATTGCTAGGGAGGGAAAACTAAAAAACAGACCAACAAACAAACAAACCAACAACAACAACAAAAAAAAACAAGAACAACAAAAAAAGAAAAAAAAAGTCTATGTCCATGTTCCATTTGGTGTGTTGGATGTAGTACAGATATCCTGTACTATATAGCTAAAATCCTACTATAAGTGAATAGATGCCATGTGCATCCTTCTGAGTCTGGGTTAGCTCCCTCAGGATGAGCTTCTCTAGTTCCATCCATTTGGCTGCAAATTGCATAATTTCATTGTTTCTGATAGCTGAGTAATATTCCATTGTATAGATGTACCACAGTTTTTTAATCCATTCTTCAGTTGAGGGACATCTGGGTTTTTTCCAGTTTCTAGCTATTACAAATAAGGCTTCTATGAACATAGATGAGGAGACTTCCCTATGATTCCATGAGGAGTCATTTGGATGTATACCCAGAAGTGAGTGGTATGGCTGGGTCCTGAGGCAAAGCTATTCCAAGATTTCTAAGATATCATCATACTGAACTCCATAGTAGTTGCACAAGCCTGCACTCCCACCAGCAATGGAGGAGGGTTCCCCTTTCTCCACACCCTTGCCAGCATGTGCTGTCATTTGAGCTTTTGATCTTAGCCATTCTGACAGGTATGAATGGAATCTCAGAGTCGTCTTGAGTTGCATTTCTCTGATGATTAAGGATGTTGAGCATTTCTTCAGGTGTCTCTCAGCCATTAGGGATTCCTCCTTTGTGAATTCTCTATTTAGCTCCATCCCCCATTTTTTGATGGATTATTTGGTTTCTTGGCTTTTAATTTCTTGAGTTCTTTGTAGATTTTGGATATTAGCCCTCTGTCAGATGTGGGGTTGGTGAAGGTTCTCTCCCAGTCTGTAGGCTGCCATTTTGTTCAAATGACAGTGTCTTTTGCCTTACAGAAGCTTTTCAGTTTCATGAGGTCCCATTTATTGATTGTTGGTCTCAGATCCTGAGCTGTTGGTGTTCTGTTCAGGAAGTTGTCACCTGTGCCAATGAGTTAGAGGGTTTTTCACACTTTTCCTTCTAGTAGATTTAGTGTGGCTGGCCTTATGTTAAGGTCTTTGATCCACTTGGACTTAAGTTTTGTACAAGGTGATAAGTATGGGTCTAATTTTTTTCTTTTACAAGTGGACATCCAGTTGGACCAGCACCATTTGTTGAAGATGCTGTTCTTCTTCCATTGTGCCGTTTTGGCTTCTTTGTCAAAAATTAGGTGGCCATAAGTGTGTGGGTCTATTTCTGGATCTTCAACTCGATTCCATTGATCTACTGGTCTGTTTCTATACCAATACCATGCTCTTTTTACTGTTATTGCT
>CAJQZJ010000567.1:929747-943997 GCA_907164525.1 Lophiomys imhausi
TTGAATCTGTATATTGCTTTTGGTAAGATTGCCATTTTTATTATGTTCCTACCTATCCATGAACAAGGGAGATCTTTCCATCTTCTGATATTTCCTTGATTTCTGTTTTTTTCTTGGACCTTTGGCTGTATGGATGTGTTTAGCTGTCTTCTCTCGTCGTCTTCTAGGCTTGGATCCACAGGGGATGCTTTGGTGTAGCAGTCGAATTGCTTGGCTATCTGTTGTTGCTTACAGGGGGATCTCAGGGTCACTGTGCTTCTAATAGCCTGAAGCACTGTGAGCTGGTATAGCCTATTCCCAGGTAATGAGGAATGGCCTGGGATTGTTTCACTGCTCCCAAGTCAGACCTCTCTATGTTGCACACCGAGTGTTCATCCTGCAGTGGCTCTGGTGGTATGGCCCTGTTTGCCCAGGCACAGATTCTGTGGACTCTGAAGGTCTCCAAGGAGTCTGAGAGGGCCCGACTCCACACCTGATATATCTGGGCTTTCCAGAATACAGCTGTGGGCCCCCTGGCTTCTGGCCTGCACGTTTTGGAGCCCTCGGCCTCTGCGCACCTCTGCAGCAAGCCCTGCCTCTGTGTGCACCCCACCCGGCTGCTTTGCTGCACGCGCTTCTGCCCCACTGCTTCGCTGCGGGCACGTGCCTCTGGCGGCGCCGCTGCAGCACATTGCTAGGACTCCCATGGGTCCGCAACCTTTTCTAAATAGCTGGAAGGTCTGCTTGGGGTGTGTGGGACCCAGTAGACTAGTTAGTGATCCCATGTGGGGTCTGATCCGCCACTGCCCCTGCAGCTGACCCCCCACAGTGCACGCTGCTGCCACTGTTGCTAATACTCCCGCGGGTCTGCAACCTTTTCTAAATAGCTATAAGGTCCGCGTGGGGTGTGGGTTGCCCAGTAGGCTGGTGTGTCAGAAGCCAAGACCCTCGCCTCTCACCCTCACCCCCTACCTCTCCCCACCTGCACAATGTCCCCTGCAGCTTCATACTGCCTGGCAACCGCAAAGTTCCGGGTTGGCAGTACAGATTGATTCAAAGCAGTGTACCGTGTCTTCTGAAGAAAAATGGGTTGGCAGTTACAGATGGATTCAAAGCAGTGTACCGTGTCTTCTGAGAAAAATAGGTAGATCATACAATGTCCAGGGCACAGGCCAAGAAGATTCTGTATTTTCCCACCACCTGGCCCCTCGCACCTCCTCCCCTTGTAAAGCATATTATAAAAAGGCGCTTTGCGCTCAAATACACGGCTCTTGACAAGCAATTGCTTCCTTGAATCCTTTCCCTCTCTTGCCCGTTCTTTTTTCAGGTTGCGGTCCTCCTCGCCCCCACGAATTACTAGGACCTGCGGGTCGGGTCACTGGTGAGTGATCCCGTGTGGCATTCGAATCTGCCCACTGGATATTAGAGTCAATCATACCAGGCGTCTCTCCCGATGGAGTTCCCGATTCCTGGATTCAGTGGCTTCCGTGTCTGATAGAGGTGGGGGGAAAGCCTTGCCCAGGGACTTTTAATGGTCCCTTGGGAACTGGGTGAGATCCAGGCTGGCCTAGTCCCTCAGATTTTTGCACAGCGTGCTACAACTCTGTGCTTTTATGGCTGTTTTCCCCAAGTTCAACATGCGTCCACGTGGGCTGCAGCCATCTTGGATCCCCCCATATAAGATTTGTTAACTATATGTGCCACTAAGAATATCAGTGTGTTTCTTCAATTACTTAGTTTAGCAAATGCCACAGAGTCATGTAGTTGGGGTGACTGGCTTTGTCCCAAAGCTTTTTTATTTCTAGTGCTTCATGTCTTCCATTTTCATGTGAGAGAGGGAGGCCAGCAGTGAAATTAACCAGACTGTGGGAAGGACTGTAAGCAAACCAGAGGCCTCAATCCATGCTAGCATATGTCAATGACCTGAAGAGAACAAAGGGGAGACTCTATCAGGATGGGGAGATGAAGTCATGGAAGTCTTAGAACTGTTTTACGCATGTTTTTATTACCTTCAAGGTACACAGGTGCTAAATTTCTAGAATTTCTGCATTTTAAAATAAATTTAATGTGATATATCTTTCATTCTGAAGTTTAAGTTTCTACATTCTGAATTGTTTGCATCTGTGCTTTTGTTTTCCTTTTCTTATGTCCTTTCTAAATGGATATATCTGTACTCAATGCTAATCGTGCCTTTGATCTTTAATAAATTGTCATATCCATTTATCATTCTGAACAGCTTCCACTTTCAATGCCAAGACTGTCAGTGTAATATGCGATCAGTAATTGGTAAGCATCCATCATTTCTAAAATGATATGTCACTGAGTTCTTTGCAGTCCACAATAGTTCACTGACCTGAGTCTTGTCAAGTCAGAGTTAATGTCAAGTGTTTTTTTCTTTCTGTTTTACGTTAGTATAAAATAATTCAAAGAAAGAAACTTACCTTAAGCATTGAAAATTTATTAAATCATTTATGTAAGCAAACCAGTGTTGTCAGACACAATTCTAAGTGTTGTAAGCTTGACTGGCTGACAGATCAACCACTTGCTGTCTTACTGTCATTAAGATGGGGAGATAGTGATACATGAACCCCATGGGAACAGCCACATGGTAATCATGCTAGCTTCTTTTCTTTCTGGGCTAGAAACAGCTTGGGATGCAGCCAGCAGAGACCTGTTGAGAACCTCTTACTAAAGGCCATACATTTACAAAACATATCTGACATTCCCTCCCAGTTTTCAAATGCCTGTTAGTATCATCCTATTAATGTTCACCATATACCAATATATATAATACAAGAGAAGAGGAACATAAACAGAGGGGTCCATGTTGCACCCGACTTCCACGATAGAGTTTTATTTGACTGGGAGAAACATGACTGCTGAGTCAATGAAGACCATCCATCTGTACTGACATTCTATGAGGTGGCCTCTGAGACATTCTGGTTGACTGTGAGATGAATTTACACAGGCTTAAATCAAGACCTTCCTTGTTTCAGCTTGGAAAAGGCAGGAGCAGCAGAAACAGCTGAATAATAGGGTTTCCAAAATCTATTAGCAGACTCTTACACTTGCTCTCAGAAGTATTTCCAAAATCTCTACCGTTGCTGTTCCCAGTCATCACAAAGATGTCATGTAGAACTCTAAACACAGTTGGCCAAATAATGAACACAAGTTAAGCATGGGATCTGAAGTAAGGGAGGCTGTGACATCCGCATCAAAGAACTGCCAAGCTCCCTTTTCCTTCTCTTGTTCAGTTTTATGTGCTTTCTATTGATCTCCCAATGTAAAGAACAGTGAAAATCTCTCAAATTCTGGTTACTAGGAATCTGTTACTATTGCACCTAAGCCAAGAAGGACTCAGTGAATAGTTTTACTATAAATTTGTCCAATCCTCTTCCGGAAATCAGTGAGTATGGCCCTATCGTTCAATGTTTTATTACTACTTGGTTCAATACATTCAGAGGGCGATAAATTAATAAGCCCAAGACAATGGTCATTTGGCTCGAAGATATTATAGTAAAAATATAATTATTTTTGAAAAGAATGTAAAGACACAATATTATATTTTAGGAAGGAATATTGTAGAAAAAATATGGCTAATTAAATTATTTACCCAGTATTTATATTGTATTTAATTGGTTCGGCGGCTAATCCTTAACCACCCATTATAAATGAGCACACAGAGACCACATGGATTTTAACATACCTCTTTTAGGGGCAAAATGCCTCTTGAAACCAGTTCTCCAGTGGGAGCCCCACACCTAAGGAGACTGGCTTGTGACCATTTTCTTTTTACATACATTTAAGATTATGTGTATTTATCCATTAGATCAGTAAGGACATTATTAAACTTAACATCAAAGAAAAATGTGTCATTTTTGAATTCTAGACTGTCTTTAGTAAGCAGTCTTATTTTATCAGCAGGGTTCCTGCCCTGCCTTCATTGTTTAGAGTACGCTGTTCTAGAATCCAGAGATCTGCCTGTTTCTTCCTCTTAGTGTGATGGGATTAAGGGATTAAGGGTGTGTGCCAGTACCACCCTGCTCAAATATTTCTTTTAAATCCCAGATCTTGTATCTCTGGAACCGAGAGAGCAACCTTGAATTGTAATGACTATTCGAAATCTGCCCAAAATCTTCAAAAATCTCATTTGTTTTAGCAATGCCACATCAGAAAAAAATCCTCTCTACCTCCCGATATAGGAAAATCAAAGACATCTAAGCAAAAATCAAGCAAAGAAACAACATTCCAAAAGCCTTGGCATGTCTAACCATGCCATCCCATGCTGCAATTAAAGTTTTGTTCATTATTCCTTGGAATCTAGTTTTGGCTTCATTTCACTGGTGGACCAATACTAGATAGCCCTGAGAAGCACCTCATACCCAGGGAGCTCTTAGCTCCAGCTGCCATCAATGTTCTATTATTTATCAGGAAAGGCCATGCTCCTTCCTCCAGTATCATTGTTGGCAATTAGCATTCCATCTGTAAATTCTTTCCTTTAAGACTATCCTAGTCTGAACTTTCTCAAAAAAGATACACAAAACCACAATTGTCAGGGTAAAAATTATTTGCATGCTAAGAGGAACAAACTCAATTGGAATCCAAAAGTATTGAGGCATTATGAATTCCTCCATTTTTAATCTAGGTGATTAACTCCTATCTCAAATTCTGTTTAGAAGGCTGCCAGTTTTTTAGTACGTAAGGAGAGCTAAGCCTTAGCTCTCAGTCTTTGCTGCAAGGCAACAGCTTTTGTTTAGGTAGCCGCACCTTTGAATTGCATTTGAGTTCGGTTCTCTGCTTTTTGGCTAGGAAACCAACTTTCACCTGGGCCTTCTCACACTGTAAGCATGGATTCTAATTGCCGTAGTTGGATGCCATATGTAAAAAAAAATTAAATTACATTGGGTGCCATTTATAGAAATAATTAAATTATTTACCAGTATTTATATTATCTTTAATTGATCAGGGGCTGGGGCTGTTAATCTTTAAGCGGCCATTATAAATTAGTACACAGATACCATGTGGATTTTAACAAGCTTTGGCCTGAATTGTGCAATCCTAGCCCATCTAAGCTAGCTCTTAATTCTACTACCCAAATATGACCCCATATATACATACGTCCCCTTGGACTGCCATTTTCCATGCCATGCCAATGTTCCTGGCCATGTGGAATGAGTTTCTTTTTTCTAACCCATGGTGTATCTTCTTCTTCCTGCTGCTGGCTGGAATGCTTGAATCCTCTGTCTAAAGTGCAGGCTTCCTGTTCTAATCCCAGGAAGTCCCACCTTTTCTGTCTTTGCTCAATCTCAGGCCTCGGCATTTTATTTAACCAATCAGAGTCAATGTAAGTAACAGACAGCAAAAAGGACCAATTAACATTTAGAATGCTTAACACTACCCCAACAGAATATAGTTATTTAAATGGAAGCACACAGAGTGCTCAAGGTATTTTTCTTTCTTTCCCATAGTCAAAGACTTGTAATTCATCTGACTCAATGGGATTTCCAGTCATCAGCAATGGAAGTTTCTCAGTGTCCACTGAGTGGCTGAGCAAGTCTTACTGCCAGTGAACCCCCACAATCCTCCCCTTTAATTGTGGTTGTAAGTTACCAGATGGGTGAGATTTGGAAAAAGGGGTGCAGCTGATATAATTGATGTAGATTCAGACCCCTGACTCAAGTGGTCTTATCTGGCTATCTTTATCAGTAACCACAGTAAAAAATTTGTCATATTTTCAAAGCAGTGTATGACATGTATGACAACTCCCTACAACACGCAGATACACATTTAGATTTTATTAGGGAGCTAACTGATAAGGGTAAAATTAATATTAAATGTATTAGTGTATTTTCTGTTATGACCTATCTCCCCAATCCCAAATACAAATTTATTTAAAAAATATCTACATTTAATAATATAATGGCATGGCTGAAAAGTTGACTTAGGCATTAAATGTAGATGCTTAAATATTGGATGGGCACCAGTGACCATCTGTAATTTCAGCCTTGGAAGACAGAAAGATGATCCCCAGGACAAGCTGGCTAGTGTTACTAGCAGTATCTAGAAGCTCTAGGTTTGATTGAGAGACTCTGCCCCAAACAGTTATGTAGAAGAGGGTCATTGAGGAAGATTCTTGGTGACAACCTCAGTTTGTTACATACACACACCTCTATGTGCATGTACACCTTCATCAAAATATATGTAATATACATGCACACCATACACATGTACATTCAAAAAAAAAAGAAAAAAAATAACCTAGGGGCAACTTATTACAAAATATATGCAAATGCACACACACATACACACATAAGTATTAAAAATTAACAACTATGATACAAATTTGGGAGGAAAATTATTCAATTTAATATTTGCTTTCATCTGTAGTGTGTGGTAGAAGGTGGTCTGTGTAACTCAGACCACAAAGGGGTACTACAACTATCAAAGCCTTGGAAGAAAGCAAGTAAGCATTCACATAAGATAGTGAAAGTAGCTCAAAACAATAAACCTTCTATGTGTTAATCATAAAGAAATGGAAGGAATTGGTTGTTTATGTTTGGTTTAGACATCCTGGCAGGAAGAATTGTTAAACTATTCAGTTCTCTTCACTTCTTATATTTCCTTCCATAAGCCCAAACTAGATTAAAAAAAAAAAAAAACGATTGGTACAGCTTTGCATAAATGTGAGCATGGCCATGCCTGTTGGAGGACATCATGGGTAATACACACCTATTGTTCTTCTCCATCCGGTCAATACACAGGTTAGGTTAGTCATGCTTGTCTGTGTCCTCTACCACACTAACCATCACCATTTCTATGAAAGACTTCCTGTTATCTGGAGAGCTGGCATCCCATCTCCACTCATGAGGAATCCAAACAACCAGAGACAGCAGAGAACTGTCTCCAGTTTCAAAGGCCATTCCTGGGAAAGGTCCACAGGAGTCATACAGGCTTTTCTTGTATTGAAGGAGAGTAGAATTTTATGGCACTAACTGACTTTACCAAGACCACACTCAAGAGAAGCAGGACAGTAGATGTGGAATCAGAACCTAAGATTTTCTCAGTCCCATTTGGGGAAAAATTCTCTTAATTTTATAGAATTATAGTAATATTCTAAGATTTGAAATAAGCGTTTAGGGAATGAGATGGTATACATGAAAAAAGAACTAACATGAATTTTGTTAATCTCTCAAGTAAAGTCTTTGGCATACCTGAATAAAAATAAATATGTAATCATAGTTATGTAGCAATGAGCGTTTAGTGTTTCATCAAGCACTCATTGTGCAAGTGTCTGTGGCAGTCTCTTGGGAGATACAAACTTCTGAATTGGTGGAGCGATGTGAAGGGATTGCCTTCTTTGCTTAGAGGTTCAAATCCAGTGACTTCAGGGTGTGATTAGACCAGAAAGCCTGGCCTTCGTGCAATAGGAAAATCCCGTTTCCCAACAGTGTGAACTTGGATGGTAGTTCATTCCGGCTTCTTGCTTTAAACTGAAATTGAAATATTCACCCATCTTGGAACTTTGACACTCCCCTACCACCCACCACACATTTATAGACTGGAATTTAAATGGTAGGTCTATTGCCTGGGTCTTAGTCCTTCAGATTAGAATAAGATTCAGTGTGTCACCTGCATGTCCATCTGGCTTACTGCATGTCTCATGAGCCATCATAACCATCTAAAGCAGCCTTCCCACTTCTCTCTCCAGGAGTAACTCTGACTAATACAGCTAAACTTGTTAATATTGGTGGAGTGGTACTGGTGCTCACCTTTAATCCTGGCACTTGGGAGGCAGAGGCAGGTGGAGCTGTGTGAGAGTCCAGGACAGCTAGGACTCTGTTACACAGAGAAACCTTGTCTCAAAAAACAAAAAACAAAACAAGCAAAAAATAGCTAATATTGTAAATGCTTCAGTTTTGTACACTTCTGCCCCAGCATTAGGATCTCTTTGCAAGCTCAACAATAAAGACTTACAACGAACCCACTCTGCTGTGCTCAGGCTACTGTGTTAAAATGGGTTCCTCATATTTATTTATTTATTTTTATAATTGGTGTTTCACAACTCTACCTGTTAAAAGACAATTTTAGTACAGGATTGCATAGTTCCTAAACAACGTGAGATGGAAATTGTGCAGAAACCCACAGCAATGAATTAAAATCGTACTAACACATCCGCTATTTCTATAAATAGACAACTATTTTCATTTATGGCTGAACACAGACATGCTGTGCTGTGTTTGCAAATGACCTGATTGGTTCAGGATAATAAATTGCTAAGATATTCAAAGGAACATGTTCTTTGGCTTGCAAACATATAATAAGAGGAGGATAACAAGAATGGAAATGTGCAAAGCATCAATTACTCCCTGATATAAAACAGTCTTAAGGGTCACCTCCTTAGGTACAGAGAAACCAAAGATGTCATTTTTCTCAATGGAAGTCGCACAGCTCCATTTAATGCTCAGTCATTTGGCAAATGCATAGGTTAGTTAGTTTCTTTAAAGTTGAAAAGTAAGGTGAAGGAGAAAAGGCTGCTGGGAATTCAGCAGTGAAGTTTAAGGCCTGTTCTCCATTACAGAGCTAGAATAGTGGATATACGAAAACCAAGGTGTCTTAGCATTTCTATTGCTGTGAAGAGACGCCATGACCATGGCAATTCTTATAAAGGAAACCATTTAACTGGGGGTGGCTTACAGTTCAGAAGTTTAGTCTATTATCATCATGGTGGAAAGCAAGGCAGCATGCAGGCAGACATGGTGCTGGAAAGGTAGCTGGAAGTTCTACGTTGGGATCTGCAGGCAACTGAGACAGAGGGTGACACTAGGCCTGGCTTGAGCATCTGAGACTGCAAAGCCCGCCCTCCAGTGACACACCTCCTCCAACAAGGCCACACCTACTCCAACAAGGCCATACCTCCTAATAGTGATACTCCCTATGAGCCTATGGGGGACATTTTAATTTAAACTGCCCCACAAGATAAAGAATGGGGGAGAAACAAAGGTGTTGAGTGCGTAGGATTTCAGCACACATTGAGTGACTGTCATCTGAACTCACAAAGGCTGTGTGTTTGGAGTATATGAAAGGTGGAGTACATCACCCAGGCCACCCATGGGGAAGGCTTACCACAATAGTGATTTTCATCTACGCTACAGTGGTCCCCTAGCCTGATTTTGCCTTCAGCTTTAAATACAGATACATAACTATCAACATTATATTATTATTTAAGTAGATATATAAATACTCCATATTTATTATATGCAAAACTGAAAATGTCTACCTTTCCCTCACACCTGCTCATCCTCAGTATTTTTTTCAATAGTTAGTGAGTTCATCATTCCATTACCTCAGGTGTGGAAATGACCTTTCTCTACTTTATTTACATCCATACTCTATCTATCAGTTGCTTCCACGGTTTTGTTTCCAGATATTTCTAAAACCCACTCACTTTTCAGTCCATTTCTACCTGATTTAAGAAGAAAACAAATTGACATGTCAGCTGAGACAGTCTGGCTGTTGAGGTGACTCATGTTAAGCTTTTGGGTATTGGGGAATGAGAGAAGGCTGTAGAGAGCTGGAATCGACCTCAACCATGCATGGGGCTATGTGCTAGAGAGGGAGTCGTGAGCAGTTTCATAGAGTTTACTGCCCAGGTTCACCTAGAACAGCAGTTCTCAACCTTCCTAATGCTGCAACCCTTTAAAACACTTCCTCATGGTGCAGTGATCCCTATCCATAAAATTATTGTCATTGCTACTTCACAACTGTAATTTTGCTATTGCTATAAATCATAATGTAAATACTAGTATTTTCTGATGGTCTACTAGATGACTCCTGTGAAAGGGTAGCTTGGACCCCCTAAAGGTGTCAGGACCCTCAGGTTGAGAACTGCTGACCTAGATCATAGTCTAAAGTACAGGATAGATAACTCAGTAAGCACATGAAGTGCAGATCATTTTAAGTTACAGTAGTGGAATTAACAGGATAATAAAATTGAAAATCAAAATTCTACTTTAGACATTCAGGAAAGATCTCTTTGAGGAGGTGACAATTAGGTGGGACCTGTAGAAGAACATACCTGGCTTACAGATTGTGTGGGTAGAGACTGTTGACTAAGTACTGATCCAGCAAGGGCTAGAAGGAGAGAGATCATGTGTGAGATCATAAACAAGGTGGTTGGTATGCCTGCTCAGTAATTAGGAGGGAGAGGGAAGCAAGTCAGGTGAGGTTGCCACTGACCCAGGCCAGGCAGAGTTTATAAATCTGAACTAGCACTTCCAGTTTTGCTCAAAGGGCAGAGGGAAGTGATCAGAAGATATTTTAAAATAGATTATTTGGGAATTACACACAATGTTCCCCAATTACCCTTATACCCCACCCCATGGTCGTGACAAAGCTAATTTACCTGTAAAAGCAAGGAATATAGCCTGAAGGTGATAGTTGAGCTGAACTGATAATTCTCTTACTCCATTTCCCTTTCAAAATTAAAACTGGTCCTCAAGTTGACCTGGATTTATACTAATTATGTACAGAATTTTCTTTGCCAGAGCTCTTTCTTCCAGTGAGTGAAACGTTTAGCCCCTAACAGTTGAAATTCATTGGTAAACCACTTGTGGCCTGATGAGGGCAACATTTGACCAAGTCATTGGAATAATAAGACATATAAAGAATACCTAGAAAGTATTGCTTTTCTTAGGTTCTAATAATCCTTAAAGGTCAGACTCTTGAAGTTGTCCTTAAATTTTGGGTAGTTTATTTACTAAAGGTATTGTTTTATTTAATTTGTTTTGTTGAAAACTGCACCATACACTTCAATGGAGTTTATAGTGAAAATAAAACCCACAAAGCTATCAATAATCTCAAAATATTTTACATCTTAATAATTATTTGTATCTGTGTAGTTATTATATTTACCATTCTAATAACAATAATTTGGTTGATCTATTTCTTTGACAGTCATGTATATTTCTTATCACAAAATTTCCAATGATAATCTAGGAAAATTTTTATATTGACAATGATTTTGGCTCTAAAATATATTTTAATTTGCATATACTTTTAATAGTTGAGTATCTTAGGTCACCCTGCTACTCAAAGAAAAATTTAATAGAACTATATTAAAACTCAAGAGAACTAAAATAGAGCTTCCTTCCTTACATGATTGTCGAACTACATTATACTTAAGCAAAGTTATGATATCAGGCTGTTTCTCCTCTAATGGTGATAGTTTTCTATAAGTCAACTCTTTATTCTTTGCCATATTCAATAGACAGTTTTGGAAGCATTCATTTACAATGTCCCCATGAGATTTTTCTTTTGCAGTTACATAAGTTTTAAAAAAGGACCTTGATGGTCCACTATCGATTGGCCCTATGGAATGGGGTTTTAATGGGAAATTCTTCATTTAGGGCTATTTGTAATTAAGTCATTTCTCTTTCCCCTAAATCACAACTCACATAAACGGCTTTAAAAAGATGAACCACACTGCCTCTATCTTAAGCTATACCTTTGTGAAATAAATTTGTCTCTTGAAAATGTATGCTGTAACTTTTAAATGCAGACCCTCAAAAGTTTTAATCCCTGATTCTATTTAAAATATCATTTTAACTCCCTCTTAAGGGTTATATGGCATGATCCTAGTGACAAACTGTAATGACTATGGTCAGAGTAATTACTATTTACATTAATTTCCTCTTACAGTTCCTGTATAAAGATGACCTAGTCAAACACTGATATCTTCTGTTCAAAAGATTTAGCTCACTGGGTTATACTTCTCTTTACAGTAACCACTTCTGTAGTGTTTCCATGAGGACAACAATGGGCATGTGCTTCCCCTTTCTGTTCCAATGTGAGCACGGAGAAGGTGTTTTCACACCATTATTTTTTGCTAGAGCCCCAAAAGAATAGAAAGTATGTCACTTTCTTTAGTGGAATCAATTTGCCAAGCTACCATGGACAAATGCATTGTATAAGTAAACAATTTTTTTTTCTAAAAAATGTAGAATGCTTTGCAAAAAACAGTCATACCCTTTTATGTCTTGCATTTTTACCAGTTCATGAAGATTTTAGGAAAGTGGTGGTAAGTTCCTTACATAATGAAAGAACTGTTTCGAGGGCCAGATAGAAACTCAAAACTTTGCAATTTCATAACTCAAATCATCTGGTTATTTCTTCTTTATAGTTGGTCATTCTAGCTCCATGATGTTTTGATGAGTTTGAGGTCTTCAACTTTTAGGAAAATACACACTAGCCTGACCCGTGGATGTCAGAAATATCTATTGTGAACAATTATTTCATTTCATTATCCCATATTTATAATGTTTTAAGAAATATTTTCTATCCTTTATTTTCTTCTTTTCTTGTACTTTGGGTAAACATAGGAGAGGGGTATTGATGCTCACTCTCAAGGGTGAACCTGGGAGGATGATGCTAGTCCCCTGACATGAGGAACAGATTTGAGATTCAGTCTTGGGAGCCATCGGCTCTGTAGAGGTTCTCATGGTCCTGCAGGAGTTTCAGGGTTCTCCAGCCTGGCTTCTTCTGTGATGATCTATACTTCTCTTCTGCCTTAAAATCTATGACAAGAAGCAAGGACTCATGTCCCAGCCCCTAACCCTAACTGCATAACACATTAGAAGAAAAAAAGAGAAATAATACGAGTTGGGGTATTTAAAATATTGAAAAAAAAATCACAAAAGATTGCAGAGAAAAAGATTTGTGCTTTTGGAATGAAAATGAAACAAAAAAATTAAATAGACTGAACAAAAAAAAATCACGTAAAATCATGCAAAGTAGGGATCTTCCAAATCATACAGCAGAAAAGCAGAGCACCATAAGATGTTATTATCAACAGTTACGTGCTAGCCTATGAATACCTGGATGGCATTCAGTATACGAATAATTTATGAATAAGCAGAAGAACTGAACAGATCATTAGTAAGTAAAGAGGGGTGTGGGAGATGGCTCTGTGGTAAAGTACTTACCTCAGAAGTGTGTGGACCGCATTCAGATCTGAAGAACCTATGTAAAAAGTGCTGGCTTCCACATGCACGCACACACACACACACACACACACACACACATCTCATACAAATAAATGAGTAAATAATAAATGTAAAGATACAGAAACAGTAGCAGGGTTTACATCAAACAAATGTCCATGTCCTTACTGTTTCATTGCTGAGTTTCAACAACTGCTTAAAAAGTCAATGTGAAGTCTCAAACTCTTCCAATAACTGAACTGATATTTCACAACTCATTCTGTGTCCATCATTATCAAAATCAAAGACACTAAAACAACAACAACAAACAAAACAACAACACCAAACTAACATCCTCGCTGAACACAAAGAAACCAAAACCTCAGCAAAATACTATCATACAACCCAAGAGCAGTGTGTGTTGCTGTTGTTGATCAAACCCCTGCCCTTGTGTATGCTAGGCAAATATTATACCACTGAGCTATATCCCCATTCCTATACCATGTTAAAAACTCATTCACTGAGGTCAAGTGGGGGTTATCTCAATGACCAAAAGATTGTTCAATTTACGCAAGTCAATACATGTGATGCATTGCATTAGCAGAATAAAGGCAAGGTAATGTGCTCGTTTTAATAGATTAACAAAAGATATTTGACAACATTCATTATCCCTTCAAGATTAAATCTCTCAGGTCACTCTCAGATGGTGGGTGTGTGTGAACACAGGCATAGCCATTTATGGTAAAGGCACTCCTAATGCCACATGTAGTGGGAAAGGTTTGAAAGCTTTTTCTTTGAGGTCAGGAAAAGACAGGGGTACACACTATTTATACTTCCATTCAATATAAAACTAGAGCCCTAACCAGAGAATTTAGGCAAGAAAAAACATAAGGGCACCTAAGTTAAAAGGGAACAGATTAGTTTGCAGATAACATAATCTTAGATGTACAAAACAATAAAGGGCTGTTAGAAATTTCAATAATTTGCATGATTCAATATTAATATGTAGAAATCAGTATTGTTTCTATATATGAACAGTAAAATGTATGAACAAGAGTCTCTTCATATTGGCTACATTAAATAAGCAAGCAAACGAAAGGAACTAGAGTGGAAGATGTCTAAGGTGAAATCTTTACTCATTACTAACTCACTCTCTCCACCTTGACCTTTGTTGAGGGGTTTGCACATTCAGATTAAGGATGGTAGGCACCCACAACATAAATGTGTACAGCCTTCCAGGTTGGAGAAATATTAGAATGTTCTAAAGGGACTGGTTTGGGAACCATGCATTTGT
>CAJQZJ010000567.1:953997-983527 GCA_907164525.1 Lophiomys imhausi
TGGTATACATTAGAATTACCCGAGAAAATTTTTACAAATCTTGAAATCAAGGCATAGTCAAATTAAGTCAGATCCACTGGAAGTGGAATCTAGACACTGTTATTGTTTAAAAAACCCAAAGGTCATCCCATTGTGCAACCAAGTTTGGAACCAAATGGAATAAATGGAAGGAGAATGCTAAGTGTTAGGATAAAGGCAGACCCAATTTTTAAGATATTAATAATCAAATGTGGGGTTGGTAAAGATCTTTTCCCAATTTGTAGGTTGCTATTTTGTTCGAATGGCAGTGTCTTTTGCCTTACAGAAGATTTTTGGTTTCACGAGGTCCCATTTATTGATTGTTGGTCTTAGATCCTGAGCTGTTGGTGTTCTGTTCAGGAATTTGTCACATGTGCCAATGAGTTCGAGGGTTTTACTCACTTTCTCTTCTAATAGATTTAGTGTGTCAGGCCTTATATTAAGGTCTTTGATCCACCTGGAGTTAAGTTTTGTGCAAGGTGATAAGTATGGGTCTAATTTCTTTCTTTTACATGTCGACATCCAGTTAGACCAGCACCATTTGTTGAAGATGCTGTCCTTTTTCCATTGTACGGTTTTGGATTCTTTGTCAAAAATTAAGAGACCATAGGTGTGTGGGTTCATTTCTGGGTCTTCAATTGGATACCATTGATCCACTGGTCTGTTTCTATACCAGTACCATGCTGTTTTTATTACTATTGCTTTGTAGTACAGCTTGAAATCTGGGATGGTGATACCTCCAGATTTTTTTTTATTGTACAGGTTTGATTTAGCTATTCTGGTTTTTTTTTGTTATTCTATATAAAATTGAGAATTGCTTTTTCCAGGTCTATAAATAATTGTGTTGGTATTTTGATAGGAATTGCATTGAATCTATATATTGCTTTTGGTAGGATGGCCATTTTTATTATGTTGATCCTACCTATCCATGAGCATGGAAGATCTTTCCATCTTCTGATATCTTCTTCAATTTCTCTTTCTTCAAGGACTTGAAGTTCTTGTTGTACAGGTCCTTTACTTGCTTAGTTAGAGTTACCCCCAGGTATTTTATATTGTTTTTGGCTATTGCAAAGGGGTTGTTTCCCTAATTTCTTTCTCAGACCATTAATTTTTTTGTATAAAGAAGGGCTTCTGATTTTTTGAATTAATTTTGTATCCAGTCACCTTGCTGAAGGTGTTTAGCAGCTGTAAGAGTTCTCTGGTGGAATTTTTGGGGTTGCTTATGTATACTATCATATCGTCTGCAAGTAGGGATAATTTGACTTCTTCATTTCCAATTTGTATCCCCTTGATCTCCTTTAGCTGTCTTATTGCTCTAGCAAGAACTTCAAGTACTATATTGAAGAGATATGATGAAAGTGGACATCCTTGTCTTGTCCCTGAGTTTAGAAGAAATGCTTCAAATTTCTCTCCATTTAATTTGATGTTGGCCACTGGCTTACTGTATATTGCCTTTATTATTTCTAGGTATGGTCCTTGTATGCCTGTTCTCTCCAGAACTTTTAGCATGAAGGGGTGTTGGATTTTGTCAAATGCTTTTTCTGCATCTAGCGAGATTATCATGTGGTTTTTTTCTTTCATCTTGTTTATATGGTGAATTACATTGATAGACTTTCATATGTTGAATCATCCCTGCATTCCTGGGATAAAGCCTACTTGATCATGATGTATGATACTTTTGATGTGTTGTTGAATTTGGTTTGCTAGTATTTTATTAAGTAGTTTTGCATCTATGTTCATGAGGGAGATTGGTCTGAAGTTCTCTTTCTTTGTTGGGTCCTTGTGTGGTTTAGGAATCAGGGTGACTGTGGCCTCCTAGAAGGAGTTTGACAGTGTTCTTTCTGATTCTATTTTGTGAAAGAGTTTGGAGAGTATTGGTGTTAGCTCCTCTTTGAAGGTCTGGTAGAATTCTGTGCTGAAACCATCTGACCCTGGGCTTTTTTTGGTTGGGAGATTTTTAATGACTGTTTCTATTTCCTCAGGCATTATTGGGCTGTTTAATCTGTTAATCTGATCTTGATTTAGCTTCAGTAGGTGGAATCTATCAAGAAAATTGTCCATTTTGCTTAAGTTTTCAAATTTGGTGGAGTATAGATTTTTAAAGTAGGACCCAAATATTCTCTGGATTTCCTCAATGTCTGTTGTTATTTCTCCCTTTTCATTTCTGATTTTGTTGATTTGGGTTTTTTCCTTCTGTCTTTTAGTTGATTTGGCTAAGGGTCTGTCTATTTTGTTGATTTTCTCAAAGAACCAACACCTGGTTTCATTGATTCTTTGTATAGTTCTTTTTGTTTCTAAGTTGTTGATTTTAACCCTAAGTTTGATGATCTCCTGCCTTCTGCTCCTCTTGGGAGTGTTTGCGTCTTTTTTTTTCCCAATTCATTCAGTTTAGCTGTTAATTCACTAATATGAGCTGTCACAATTTTCCTTTTGAAGGCACTTAGTGCTATGAACTTTCCTCATAGCACAGCTTTCATTGTGTCCCATAGGTTTGGTTATGTTGTGCCTTCATTTTCGTTGGATTTTAAGAAGTCTTTGATTTCTTTCTTTATTTCTTCCCTGACCCAGTAGTCATCCAGTAAAGAGTTGTTCAGTTTCCATGTGTGTATAGGCGTTCTCTTAATTCTTTTGCTGTTGAAGTCCAGCTTTATTCCATGGTGGTCTGATAAGATACAAGGGGTTATTTCAATTTTCTTTTATCTGTTGAGGCTTGCTTTGTGTCCAACTATATGGTCGATTTTGGAGAAGGTTCCATGAGGTGCTGAAAAGAAGGTGTATTCTTTTGTGGTTGGGTGAAATGTTCTGTAGATATCTGTTAGGTCCATTTGGTTCATGACCTCTGTTAGACTCATTATTTCTCTCTTTGGTTTCTGTCTTGATGACCTGTCTTGTCCATTGTTTTGAGTGGGGTGTTGAAGTCTCCCACTACTAATGTGTGGGGATTGATGTGTGATTCAAGCTTTAGAAGAGTTTCTTTTGCAAATGTAGGTGCCCTTGTATTTGGGGCATAGATATTCAATATTGAGATGTCCTCTTGATGAATATTTCCTTTAACAATATGTAGTGCCCTTCTCTATCTTTTTTGATGAACTTCAGTTGAAAGTCTAAAGCTTGCTTCCTGGGTCCATTTGATTGGACAACCTTTTCCCTGCCTTTTACTCTGAGGTAACATCTATCTTTGTTAGTGAGATGCGTTTCTTGTATGCAACAAAATGATGGGTCTTGTTTACGGATGCATTCTGTAAACCTTTGTCTTTTTATTGGGGAATTGAGTCCATTGATGTTGGTGGATATTAATGTCCAAAGGTTGTTATTTTTATTATTTTGGTGTAGGTGGTGATTGTGTGTTTCTTTTGGTTTAGCTGAAATGGAGTTTTTTGCTTCCTCTGTTTTCTTGGGTGTATTATCTCTGGGTTGGAATTTTCCTTCTAGCATCTTCTGTAGGGCTGGATTTGTGGGCAGAAACTGTTTAAATTTGATTTTTGTCATGGAATATCTTATTTTCTCCATCTATGTTGATAGAGAGTTTTGCTGGGTAAGTAGTCTGGCTGGGCACCTATGTTCTTTCAGGGCTTGTAGGATGTCTGCCCTGGCCCTTCTGCCTTTTAAAGTTTCTGAGGAGAAGTCAGGTATAATTCTGATGGGTCAGCCATTATATGTTACTTGGCCTTTTTCTCTTACAGCTTTTAATATTCTTTCTTTGTTCTGTAGATTTGGTGTTTCAATTATTATGTGGTGAGAGGAGTTTCTTTTCTGATCTAATCTGTTTGGTGTTTTGTATGCCTCTTGGAATTTCATTGGCATCTCTTTCTTTAGGTTTGGGAAGTTTTCTTCTATGATTTTATTGAAGATGTTTCCTGCACGTTGGAGTCAGGAGTCTTCTCTTTCCCGTATGCCTATAATTCTTAGGTTCTGTCCTTTCATCGAGTCCTTGATTTCTTGGATGTTATGGGTGAGAACGTTTTTAGATTTCTCATTTTCTTTGGTTGTTGTACTGATTTCTTCCATCAAATCTTCCACACCTGAGATCCTGTCTTCCATCTCTTGCATCCTATTTTTGATACTCATGTCTGTAGTTCCTGTTCTCTTCCCTTGATTGTTCACTTCCACTCTTATCTCTGTTTGTGTTTACTTTTATTGCCTCTACTTTCAATTTCATGGCTTGAAACATTTTATTTATTTTATACAATTTGCTTGTTGCCTTGTCTCTTTCCTGTTCAAGTTGAGCCACTTTGGCTTGGAGATCTCTAATGGTATTCTCTCTTGCTTTCACTTGTAAAATTGTGGAATCTTTGAATTCCTTCAGAGATTTAAATTCTTCTTGGAAGGACTCTATCACTTTCCAGAATATATTTGTCATGGTTTTCAAGTGTTTCAGCTGCGGTGGAGTGGGCAGAGTGTGGTGGAGTGGGCAGAGTGTGGTGGAGTGGTCGGGACTTGCTGTTCTAGCATAGCTCCATTTTGTTGGAGTCATATTCCCTGACTTTTGTTGGATCTGTTCTTTCACTGACCTTTAGCCATTTGGTTGTTCCTGGTACCTTCTGGGCTTGGTGCCAAGAAGGGCACTTTGGTGTAGAAGTTGTGTAGTTTGGTGATCTGTAGCTCTCCACAGGCTGGATGGGGCCTTATGTGGAGGTTTGTTCTCAGTGTGTCTCCTAGAGCTCACCCCTTTCTGTTGTGTCCCAAATGGGGACTCAGGTAAGGGGTTGTGGTGGGATGTGTTCCTGTAGATTCCTGTGTAACCCAACATTTTAAAATTGTCAAATATTCATTTATTGATAAGTATATTCACTTATAAAAAATATAAACACTTAACTACTAATCCTACAAATTCCTACAACCCCTTTAACTTAACAACTAAACCTATTGATAATTATTACAACTATTTTCCTAACCTTTTAGAAGGATACAGTCTCTGGGGCAGGTCCTCAGTCATCAGGAACACAGTCTCTGTGGTAGACCCTTTAATGCACTTAGCAGTCTTTTTTTCTGGAATATCTCAGATGTAGATTCGTCAGGGTAAATTGGCTATCGCAGTCTCACCTTAAATAAAGCTTGAGGCTCTCTTCTGTCTGGGAGACCCCAGCCGTCTGTAGGTCAACTTATTTCCTTAGCATCAGCAACTCTGCCTCAGTCCTTAAAGCCGGCCACAGTTTCGTTTAGGCCACTGTTCGGACAGGTCAAACGCCTCTAGGCAAAAGTTGAGCCACAGGTTTTAGTCCTTGGTCTTTTGCTGTCTTGCTGAGGCTTTCTTTGCTCACCAGTTTCTTTCTGCGTCAGGGAGATCTGGCCATCAGTTCACCAGCACTTTCTCCATCAGGTGATAAGGACTTGCTAGCATCGAAGCTCTCTAACATGGGGGGCCTTTTCTCCATCCACTTGTCCTTAAATAGGTGGAACTCTGTTTCAGCTTAATTTGGGCTCTACCCACTTAGCAGCTGAAAACAATGCCAGGCAAAATACCTTGTTTTTAGTCCATTAAGTCTCTCCTGTTTTTCCTGGTTTCAACCTTGTTTTTTAGTCCATTAAGTCTTTCCTGTTTTTCAACAAGCTGATAAGCTAATTGGTCACAGCCAAGTTGATCTTCATGCCCTGAATCAATAGACTGCTGTGTCAGAAACCCCTAGATATTTACTAATCTAGCTCCCTACATTCCTGGGATCCAACTTGTCTTCGTATAGATGATGGTGCAGGTTGGCAGGCCACAGTCTATTGGCTGGGCCTGTAGCTCCCCTGCAGCTTACATGTTGGACTGTGTTTGTGGTCCTCCCAAGCTGCTCTCAGGGTCTTCTCAGAATCAATGTGCATCTAATAGCCAGAAGCACGGTGATCTGGTATAGCCCAAGTCACCCTGGCAATGAGCAATGGTGCGGGTTTGTTTCACTGCTTCCGAGTCGGAGCTCTCTGTGTTGTAGTCTGGGTATTCAGTGTGTTGTGGCTCTTTTGGTATGTTCCTGGGTGTCCAAGCACAGATGCTGTGGACTCTGGAGGTCCTAAGTTTGGGGGATGAATCCACCAGCTGGATACTTCAAAGGATAAGACAGGGAGGGAGTACAGTTTCCCGGTGGGAGGTGCTCAGTGTTTGTGTTTGGTGACTCTGATCCTCCAGTATCTATATTTCCAGTACCAAGTTCTTTGTTGTCCTTGATGGGCAGGCCCAGATGGGCTTGCACCTGTCTATATGGTCCCCAGGGCACCTCTGTGCCTCTCAGCCCTAAGCACTAAGCCCTTGTAGTCTGCATCACTCAGCAGTGCATCCAGGCCAAGAACTCACTGCTCCAGAGGTGGAACTATATGTGCTGAAGATCTGGTTTCCTGCTGGAGGAGCCAGCACTAGCAAAGGGGTCTGATATTAACCCTCAGCCCATCCAGGGCTTGGACCCAGTGGAGATCCAAGCAGCTTTCCATCTAGGCCACCCGCCTTTCTCCTTGCTCTGATCTCACCACCCCTATGTCTGTGCTTGAGCTGTTCTTTAGATACTGGCAATTGGGGCTGCTGTGGTCCAAGTCCTGGGATACTGCACTGGTGCCAGCAGCATAATCCACTGGCAGAAGTATATTCTGCTGCTCTGTCTAGCTGCAGTGTTCTTCCCAGTGAGTGAAAATCCTATAGAGGGGCCTATGTCCAACACCTCTCTGGGGAAGCCCAAATATGCTTGCGTTTCCCAGAGCTCCATTCTATTGTGTTCCTGCTGCCAACCTGCAGCTCAGAACATGCTGTGGCCCATGGCCACAATGGTGCCACTGGGAATATATCCGTTCCTGCAGATCCACCATCATCCCCTTGGTGTCAGAATGCCTGTGTGAAATCTGGGAGACCAGGAGGCTGGTGAGTAACCCTCTCTGGGGTTCGGAGATGCTTGCTGGGTATTTGAGTGGCTCATACCCTGGTCCCTCTCCTGGTGACAATTCTCCTGCTTCCCAGAGTCAGCCACTTCTGCGGTTTCTGCTGGTCTGTTTTTCTGTGTGTCTGAAAGAGAAGAGAGTCTTGCCCAGGAACTTTTAGTAGCCCCTGGGTCACTGGGTGAAACCCAGTGGGTTCCTGCCACTCAGATTATTGATCAGCATCTTATAACTCTGTGGTGTTATAGCTGTTTTCCCCATGTTCAAAATGTGTCCCTGTGGGCTGCCACCATCTTGGATCCCCCCTTCTCTGATATTTCAATACATGAATGCAGTATGTATATATCAGAGCTAGTTTTTTGTTTTTTTAATTAATTAATTAATTTTTATTTCTTCAAATTACTTCTCAATTGCAATCCCCTCCCTACTCCTCGCTCTGATCCCAACCTCCCACCCTCTTCCTGCTTAACCCCCCATCCACTTCCTTTTTTTAAGTTTAAAGTTTATCTTCCCCCCCCCAAGAGCTTCCCCTTTCAATCCAACAAATGGCTCTTTCTCTTATAACAACAACTACAATACAAAAGAACAGAAATAATTAGGCCACAATTATGAGGGTTATAAGGCTTAACATACATTCCCAGTGTCCAGTCCATATGTATTTGGCAACTGACTTTAACATTCTACTATCCAACCATCTTCATGAGTTTAAAGTTCTATATCAATCTCAGCTTCCATCCTAACTTGCACCACAATTTTAAAAACATCTTCTTAGATCCAGAACACCCTCTTAATTCCTAAACAACTCAAAATTTAACTATGAGACTCTAGCTATCCAGTCTCTGTTATTCAACCACATCAGAGACCTGAGAGGGATAAATATCTCTGATTATACAGGAAGTGCAGAGCAAGCAGCTTCCAAAACTAAGAAATGACATACAACTGGCTGCTTGGACAGTTCCCAATTTCTCTCCATACATTACAGCATCAATCCTCAGCCATTTGATCCTGTTTCTCTGACAGACATTGATTGTAAAGCAGGAATTATGAAGGATTTGCCTTCCCTGTGTTGGCAGAGCTAGTCTGTCAACTTACCTGCTTCTAAGTTTTTTTCTTTTTTGGACAGCATTCTTTCTACAGTTGAAGCAAGGGATTTTTCTTGCCAAGTGACAGGCTTGCCACTAATTCACCCAACTCCAATTGGAGATTCTTCAATGCTCATCTTCTATTTGGAGTAGAATAGGGGGTGCTGTCAGGAGCTGACATGTCTTAATATCAAAAAAATCTTAAGAAAGCATCTTTGAATGCCATATTCTGCAGATCTCTTGAGGTTTTTGAAGACCACCTATCTATCTCCTTATATTTGGATAAGCAAATGTTGCTTGCCTCTTAGCAACTTGATTTCTGACTAACTTAGAAAATGACTGTGATAGAGTGCCCTAGTACCTAACAAAATGACATGCTTGAATGACTATTAGTTTGCATTCCTTAATTATCCTTAACAGTTTATGACAGTTGCTAACAAAAGGCCAAAACTTCACATTTCATTTTCAAGTGTTATCTAGGTATAATACCTTAAAGAGAGTTAACCTTCATTTTGTATCAATATACAAAGGTCAATACCAATGTGGCCAAATATAATCTTAATTTTATATCAATATACAAATATCAATACCGACGTAGCAAAATATAATCTTAATTTTGTATCAATATACAAAGATCAATACCAATGTGGCCCAATATATACTTAATTTTGTATCAATATACTAAGATCAATACTGATTTAGCCAAATATTGTAATTTTGTATCAATTTCCAAAGATATAAGAGCAAATTTAATAATCTGTCCCTTTTTTCTTTATCATTCCTATATTATGTCTATATCCCATTTTTTCTTGTCTTTACACCCCTACGTAGGAGAGAAAGCAGGATACAGAAGAGAAAAAGAGAGAAATCCCTGAGTCTAACCTCCAAAACCTATTTAACAAGACCATTTAACAGCTTGTAATTTCTTCCCCTAAATAACAACAAGCATTTATAACCCATCAAATGACCAAAGGGGGGAAAAAATCACCCACCCAACCTTGTGGAGATGGGACATCGCTCTCTTAAAATTACTTCCTGCTGATTTGGGACATAGTAAACCTGCTTGGGGCCCAAATAAGAATGGAAAAATGGTTAAACATGTTAATAGAATCACTTGATGTTCAGTCCTTTGGTGCTTAGCTATTTAAATGTCCTAAGAAGTTTGTAGGCAGAAGCTGAACTTCAGGGCTTTACTGAAGTTCTGGCTGGAACAGTCTGTGGGGCTGAACAATCTTAGCGATTTTGAGTTGTTGTGGTTGCAGACTTTTGAGGAAACAACTATTGAGGAAGTCTGTGAGGTTGGACTATCTTCTTTGGTGTCTGATCTGTTTTCTTCTGAGGTTTCAGTTGTTCAGTTGTCCCTGGATTCATTAGATGGATGCTTTTTAATCTACTGGAAAGATAAGAACAGAGCCCTTCCCTAATCCTAACTCAGGGGCACTACTTTTTTGGTGGGGCAGGTAATATTTTTCCTGGAGCAAATTTGATATTTTGACAATATAAAAAGTATTATCTTTCAATTGAGATTAAAAAAGAAATTATTTTGATATTTTGGAATTAAACAAACCTTTAAGTGTATATATTTTGAGATCCCAAAGGGCAATTCACTTTGAATTTCAGCATGCCTTTTGTTCATAGCTTTTAGGCTTAAATCATTCTAAATCCCATGTGCCTGTCTCTGCACTCTAAGTTGTGGGATCAAAGACATGTGCTTCCCAACTGATGGGATTAAAGATGTGTACCACCACCCCTGGATCTTAGTTTTTCTCTATTTAGAGCTTGCTTAGTGTCAGGCTGGCCTTGAACTCGGAGATCTGCAGGTTTCTGTCTCCAGTGTGTTGGGATTAAGGGTGTATCCCTCTCAAATGATGGGATTAAGGGTGTGCACCATCACCACCCTGTTCCTTGTAACTCTAGATTTCTCTGATATTTAATACATGTATGCACTGTGTATATATCATAACAACTAGTTTTGCTGTCTTTTTATTACTACATTATTGGTCTTAAAGCCTGTGAGACAGCTTTCTCTTCAGAAACTTTTTCTTTTGACTGACTGATTTAGTTATTGTGACATTGGACCAAATCAAAAAGTAGGAGAAACGTTTCCAGATGTTGGTTTGGCAAAATTATTTAGGAAGACATCCCAAAGCACAGGAACTAAAGTAAAAAAATACACAAATGTGATTACAACAAAATTTTTTCCCAGTAAATAAAAGAATACATAAAGAGACATTATAAACACTGGAAATAAGTATTTCTGTTAATTTCATAAGGGATTGACATAAATATAAAATTTCCAAAATCTCATGAATAAAAATATGTTAAAAGAACTCAGTTAGCAAGGAGAGAAAGATAAAAGAGATGGGCCAGTTATCTAGGACAGTGGTACACACCTTCAGCCCAGATATCCAGATGCTGAGGCAGGAAGAGCATGAGTTTGAGGCTATCCTAGGCCACAAAGAGAGATACTGTATCAAATAAATGACAACAAAAGGACTACAGAGCACAAGTTATGACAAAGATGTGAAGGCGAACATTCATTCATAGTTGGTGGCATTGCATAATAATTGCAAAGCCAAAATAGAAAATAGTATTGAGAAGGCTCAAAGTTACAGTTACAACTACCTTGTGACCTAGTGACCTCAGTACTGGGCCCAGATCCAAGGGAAGTGGTATCAGCACACTAAAGAAATACTGGTCTTACTGTGTGCTGTTCACAAGAGTTACAAACAGTAATTATCTAGATTTTCATCTTATAATGAATAGATAAGAATGTGTGGTGTAGACATATTGTGGAATACTATAAGAAGAATCCTACTGTATGTACTGTTGAGAGAGCTGATGATGAATGTGTTCTGTGAAATGAGTCAGTGACAGGCAGACTGTGTAATCATTGTTTAATACACAGCCTAGAGCTGCTAACTTCATACAAGTTGAAAATAGAATTATAGTTATTGTAGTGTAGGAAAAGAAAGGATGGGAGAGGTGAGGTCGACTTTTGATCAACAAGAACTAAGTTAAAGTTACACAAGACTCAAACGTACTATAGCCTTCAAAAAAATGGAAAGATTCTGAGTTTGTACCAAATTGAAATGGTCAATATTTGGGGAGATAAAATGTTGAACCCAATTTAATCCCTGCAGAAGTTGATGTATATCAATGTATCACGTTTCACTTCCAAAATGCATTCAGGTTCTATGTTGGTATGTACCAGTAAAATAATATTTAATTGAAATAAGAGAACTATAATGTTTATGTCAACTTATATCTGTAAGTTTGGGGCTAAGCTGTTAGTGGGGTGCTATTCCTATCCTTATGGCACAATTTATCATTTAATTCTGGATTTCACAAAAGCTTTAGTTTTTATATCAAGATTAGCATATTTTTATTTTATTCTTGCTTTTTGTTTAGTGTTTCACTCTTATGAATGTTCCCATTTTTGATACAATAGCTCTATGAAGTATATAAAAAAGCTAAATGTATAGTATTATCTTTACCCCTACCTTTACAAATTCCATCTTCAACAGCTAACCACCATGGTAGATCTTACTTTATTTTTCTTTTTTTCCTTTTTTTTAGCTTTTTAAATTTTTTTTTATTTTGTGAATTTCACATTATGCCCCTATTCCCTCTCATATCCCACTTCTCCCCAGACACACCCTTAAAACCTCTTCCAACATAAAAAAAAAAAACAACAACTCATTGTGGAAGCTGTAGTGTGTCTCAATGTGTCCCACAATATTCCATTTTGTCCACACTTTTTTTGCTTGCAAATGTTCATTATAATGATTCCTTGGTTTGGTATGAGGCCTCTGGATTCTGCTACTTTGTCAATACTGGACCCTCATTGTGACTCTGCTGAGATATCCTCTTGTTGTCTTGTGCCATGGAGATCCTGTAGTTTTGGTTCTGTGGAACTGGCTCTTCATGCATTCTAGCAGTTCATCTTGGAGTATATGTTGGTGTGGGCCAACTGAAAGCCCTGGTTTTGGGCCTGCAACCTCCACATTCAGGGAAAGTCCTACTGTGCTACCCAGGTAAGGTGCAGGGCCTCCTTTCCTGAGTGCTACAACAGGTAAGGGATTGGACCAGTTCTCCTCCTCTCATGAGCTCATCAGTGCCAACTGTCCTACCTGATACACCCTCGGGCTGGCTCACACACAACTTCCATATCCAGAGCTTGCTTTACTGTGCTGTCTTGGCAAGGTGCAAGGCCTGCTCTCCTGAGTCCTGCAGCATGTGAAGGGCAGGGCCAGATATCTTGTCTGCCACTGGTGGTGAGGGCAAAAGGGAGTGGAAGGAATCTTTCCCTGGACAATACCTCCACAAAACAAAAAAAAAAGGCATGACTGGTTCCCCCATACTCATTCCCTCAGGCCCAGCTCACCTGCAGCTCTCATATCCAGGGCCCAGCTGTACTGGGCTTCCCAGGTAAGGTGCAGGGCCTGCTCTCCTGAATGGAGTGCTGCAGCATGTGTGGGACAGGGACAGCTCTCCTGCTCTTGTGACTCCATCAGGGCCAGATCTCCTGTTTCTCACTGGTGGTGAGGGCAAAAGGGGACAGAAGGGGATCTCTCCCTCGTCAACACCACCACAAAGCAGACAAAAGGCAAGGTTGTCTCTTCCACATTCCCTCCCTCTAGCCTGGCTGAGAGCCTCCTGAGAGCCCATCTGGTGCTTGCCTGGTGTTGGTCTGGTTGTCATCACAGGCTAGTTCCCTGCCCTGGCCCCATGGCGCGAAATTGGTTTTGGTCTCTAGCTTGATTTTTTTTCCAGGAATGTTAGGCTACTATTCCTTCAGATGTTCATAGGTCAGAACACTGAATGTAGACATAGCCTCTCTCCTCTCTGCCACCTACTGATGCACATGTGACACAGAAGACATTTCTACAATGCCTGTAGGAGCAGGTGCTTTATTTTTATTTTTTAACAACTATTCTCCCATCAAATCCAGGTAATTTATGGTCTGTCACTGGTATCATCTAATTTTACTTATAAGTAATACATTATGATTTCAACTTTTTCTCAAGTAACATTACATCTCCCAACATAGCAATCTACTTTATATACAGCTCGACTTTAAAAAAAACTCCTATTAATGATTATCTTTGCATCTTTTCTCAGTGAAACTTGTAACTGATAATCTTTCAGTTTATAGAACTTGTTCTTGAGTCATGGTGTGCTTTCCCCTTGCCTCACTGTTGCATAGAACTTCTGTTTAGGAATCTTATTCTCTTTAGTGTCCAACATAGTCTATATGGATGTAGCACACTATTACATGATTGTGCTCTGCATGTTTGTTGAACACTGGCTGTAAAATTATATTGGGTTAATTTTATTTAAATAATATTTTAGATTACTCCTTGAAGTTTTAAAATTTGTCAATTTTGTTTACATTTTAAAATATATTGCTAGGTCATGTTCAAAGTAATCTTTCACTATAATTTTAGTCTGTTACTTTGTTCTTTTCTAATGTTGCTTGCATTTCTTATATTTCAAGTTTATTGACTTTAGAAATATCACCCAAGTAAACATTTATCTTTTGAAAATTTCCTGTAGTCTTCTCACATTTTCTGCTTCCATCTAATTCAGACTAATGGAAAGCTTTATCTTAAATTGAAATGTCATTTCATAATGTAGAAAATTAACCTTTTATGCTTGACCAATTCAATACTTTCATATATTAGTGCATGTGTAATCACTAGCACATCTAATTCTGGAATAATTAAATCAATCTAAAATGAAGCCTGTACCCATTATTAGACAGTTTCCATCTTTAGAATACATTGATTTTGGTGTTTAAGGATTCTTTGAAAATCATTTGCCCACTTTTTAACCTTGTTATTTGTTTGTTATTGTATATTGTAAATGTCCTTAAAAATACACATATTGTATTTTAAGATCTGTGATTAAAAAATTTCTAATTCTATATAATTTTACTTTTTGAATAGTGTAATATTAATTAGAATATATTATATTAATTATATTTTAGATGTGCAGTTTTCCCTTCTAGTTCTGATGCTTTGGAGTGTGATGTCATAGCTAAGACACTATCACCTAACTTACAAAAAGTTATATATTTTCTCTTCTAGGTGTTTTATTCTACCTAATTATCTTTTATGCTGAAGTCTTCAACCTAGTTTAGTTAATTCCTTTATATGGATTGGGAGAAGTCCAAGTTCATTCTGCAGTGTGTGGATAAACAAATTGTCTCCACAGTATTTACTTCAAGAATTGTTTGCTGCTTTGAACTGTTTGGACAGTTATTGCAAATCAATTTTGTAGACTTTCAAGTCAGCTCTATTGATACTATGTTTGTTTCTACACCAGTATCACAGTTGGAAATGAAGGGATTGTGAACACTTCCAGATTTTCAAGCATTGTCTAAGGTCGTTTTGATGTTTTTGTTTCAATATATCTCCACATATTAGAATTGTGTTGTTAATTTTGAAAAAAAAAAAGAGATTTAACTGAGTTTTAAATGCTGTTATAGAAGATGGCCTCTGCAGTCTCCATGCCCCTCACTGCTTGGAGACTCAGGCAGAGCCATTCCCATCTCCTCCCGGGGGCCTCCCCTCTTGCAGGTCTCCAGCTTGTCTCAGAGATCCTCCTGCCTCCTTGATTTCTCTTTTCTCTCTGCCATCTCCCCTCCCGCCCCAGCTCTCTCCACATCTGATCCCCACCATCCTTTCCCTCATCTTTCTTCTCCTATCCATTTCCCTCTCTTCTGTCACTTCCGCTGTCTATTCTATTCTCCTTCTGAGTTAGATTCAAGCATCCTCCCTTGGGCCCTCCTAGTTACTTAGCCTCTTTGGGTCTGTGGATTGTAGTATGGTTGTCCTGTACTATATGGCTAATATCTGCTTATAAGTGAGAGTGCATGCCAAGTGTGTCTTCCTGGGTCTGGGTTAGCTTCAGAGGTCAGTCTTCTTCTGGTGTCCTCCATCCTTTTTAGCTCTTACAATCTTTCCACCTCTTCTTCTACAGGGCTCCCTGAGCTCTGAGGAAGGGATTTGATGGAGACCTCAAATTTAGACTTTCTTTCTGCATGTCTGGCTGTGGGTCTCTGCATCTGTCCTCATCTGCCACCAGAGGAAGCCTCTCTGATGATGACTGGATTAGGCACAGTCTATGATTATAGCAGAATATCTGTAGGAGTTATTTTATCACTGTTTTCCCTCTTATTGATGCTTTAGTATTAGGGTTAGATTTGTATGTCAGTCATCTTCATTTCTAACATTCTAAGTAGCACCAGTCATCAAAATGAAATCAATTTAACCTTTAAAAACCCAAATATAAAGCTGACTTATTATATTATTTTTTCTTTAATTAATTAATTTATTCATTTTACATCCTGTTCCAGCCCTCTCCCTCCTCTCCTCCCAATCCTACCCTCCCATCCTCTGTCCCCTTTCCCTCCTCCCCTTCTTCTCAGGGAAGGGACCCACCCCCACACCAACCCGCCCCAGTACTTCATGTTGTATCAGAGCTAACTACATTTTCTTCCACTGAAGTCAGTCAATGTATCCACCTAGGGGAAAGTTATCTGACTGTAGGCAACAGAGTCCATGTCAGAGACAGCACCTGTTCCAACTGCTAGGGGGGGCCAAATAAGGATCAAACTGCCCCTCAACTCCATGAGTGTAGTTCTACCAACTGGGGACTACCTATCGAGCCAAATAAATGCATGGGGCCACTCTCATTCAAATCACCACACTGAATAACAAATTCCAAAAAAGAGGCTTAAGTTCAGAGGAGAGATGGTGATGGTTTTCAGGGAAGTGAGCATGGTGGTGAAGGTAGGTGGAGATTTGAAAAGCATTTACTTCAGAATAGAATATTACATGTGGTTCTGCAAAGGGACAATAGAAATCAAGAATGTGGAACTTGTTAGAATGACATAGGTTAAAAAGTACCACAAACCAATAAATTGGTCAGACTGTATTTTGTGATATTGAAATTTCTCAGTTTTCTTTCTGTGGTCCCTTCCCTAAGCCTTTTTCTTTACAACTGTCTGTTTTCCCTCAACACCCTCTTTTTTTATCATTTAATTTCTTTACATATTTCTTACTGTGTACTATCCTTTTATATTATCTGTAATAGTAGAATTACTGTGATAGCAGAATGGTATTATGTGGGTATTTTGGCACTAAATATCCCTTAATCTCCCTTAAAAAGTATTTATTTTATTTTACATGGTATGGATCTTTTGTCTGCATGTTAGCCTGTGTACCACATGTATGCTGTGTGTGTGGAGGCTCGAGGTAAGTATCCTAGCAAGGGAGTTATAGAAGGTCATGAGCTGCCATGTAGGTGCTGGGAATTGAACCCAGGTCCCCAGTGCCCTTACGCACTGAGACATCATCTCTACAGTCCCATTTTTTGAAATTTGTAATATAGAAATCCTCTCTCATTAACTTCACCCTAGTTTTGTATTAATTATGGAGCTATGGAAAACAATATTTTGAATTTCTGTTTTTCCACAATGTTCATTATTAGTGTATAGAAAAAGAGTTGAATTTTTGATAATGAACTTATTTCCTTAAACCTTGTTGAATTCATTTGTTAGTGACTATATTTTTGTTTGTGTTCATTTACTTCTTGTTTATTCATAGTATTTAACATCCAACATTATGCCATTTGCCAACAACTTTTACGTTCTCTTCACAACCTGAGGGTTGTTACTTCCCTTGCATATTTGGCCATGTTAGAATATTCAGTACAATAGTGAACATATGTGACAACAATAGGTATCTCTTCATATGTCTAACACAGGTATGATGTCATCTGTGGGCTTAACCCTGGAGCCTTTTATCTTATTGAGAAAGTGCCTTGTTTTTCTTCTTCACTGTATTTGATATGAACTGTGACTCATTTGTGTCATTTCATTTTTTTTTGTGACATATTTTTTGTGTCTGGTGAGATGATGGCATAATTTTTGTTCATTATTAAGTTGATAATTATGTATCACATCAACACATTTCCAGATGTTCAAACAACTTTTTCTCTTTGGGAGAAAAATATTGTTAATCATATTGATGATTATTTCAGTTTTACAGTGTAATTTTTTCATGTTACTCAATTTAGTTTTCAGGATTTGTGCTTTTTTTTGGTAGGAGCTATTAATTTATTTCCTTTTTTAATGACCTGTTCTCATATACTGGGTAAGACATTATCCACTATACATTTTTCATTTCAAACAGGTTAATGTGTGTGTGTGTGTGCACTTTTATGCATGTGTGTTGCATGCATGCATATATGTTTGAATCTGTGTGCACCCATGGCTTAGAATGATGTGGATAACAGAGAACAACCTTTAAGTACTGGTACTTGCCTTTTCACCTTGTTTGAGTTTGCATCTCTTTGCACTGTGTAAACCCGGCTCGCTGGCCCAGGGGCTTCCAACCATGCTTTGTCCCCACCTCCACATTCTGGTAGAGGCATGATGGGGTTACAGACAACCCCTACTGCATCTGATTCTTATGGGGATTCTTTTTTTATTTTGAAAAAATATTTTTTAAATGTATTTTTAAAATTGTTGTACAATATATTTTGATCATACTCTTTTCCTTTTCCCAACTCCTCCAAGATCCTCCCTATCTTCCTACCCACCCAACTTCATATTCTCTCTCTGTCTATCTCTCTTCTTCTCCTCCCTCTTTCAGTAAAGGAAGAACAACATCCCCACAAAATGAAGGTGAAAACAAATTAAGATAAAACAAAACCAAACAAAACAAAAACCAATAAGATAAAAAAATAACAAAATTAAATAAAACAAAAGGTACAGAAAAACCATGAGTCCATTTTGTATTGTCCAACTATTCCTCGGCATGAGAACTGCTCTGAAGTGTCCATGATCTATCTATCCTGTGACACACCGCCAGAGAAAACTGATTTCCTCTCTCCTAGTAGGTGTTAATTGCAGATCACTTTTTGGTAAGGGGTGGGACCTTATGTTCACTTCTTCTCAGTGCTGGGCTTTGTCTGGTTTGAATCTGTGCAGGTCTTGTGCCTGTTGCCACAGTCTCTGTGAATTTTTCCTTCTGTGTCCTTGGAAGCATCATACACATCTGACTCTTAGAGTCATTTTTACCTCCTCTTCTGCATAGATCCCTAAGTCTTGAGGGGAGGGGTGTGATAAAGATATCCCATTTGTGACTGAGTATTCCAAAGTTTCTCACTCTCTGTACATTTTCCACTGTGGGACTCTGTGTTGATTGCCATCTGCTGCAACAATCAGCTTCACCAGTGAGGTTGAATAGTGGGTATAGCACTATGTCATTAGAAGTCATTTTATTGTTATGGCTCTTGAGTAGAATGATGGTAGTAGATTTTCTCCTATGGTCCATGACCTATCTTGTCTCAGGTTCTTGGACACTTTAGCAGTGCCAGGCATGGGTTCTGTCTCATGGAGTGGGCATTAAATTAATAAAAAGTGATTATTTACTCCCATAATGTTTGTACTATTATTGGATCAGTATATCTTACAGGCAGGTCATGTTTAGGTTGCAGGGTTTGTAGCTGGGTGATTCCTCTTTTCCTTCAGTTGCGTGCAGGGTAACTTCCAGTGCCATGAACTCTAGTCAGTGGAAGCAGAGCTCCTACTGTCACCACCCAGTTTCTTCATGCGTGTTCTTATAAGTTAATTGTGTCTTCAACAATTGAACCTTACCATCAAGGTAGAGAGAGTAACCAATAACCATAAGCCTTGGCAGTAGCTGATGATGTTTTGGGGAGCCTACAGCAACCCTTTGTTCAAAGATTCAACAATATGTAACCCATTCTTGTCACCAGAGGTTTTACTTAATAACTTAAAATGTCTAGTTGGGGCATTGTCTCCTCCATTATATGGTTATCCCACTAAGTTTCTTTCATATGTATATATATATAATATACATATAGATACATATTATATACACATTATATATAATTACGATAATATAATATAATTATATATATGTATAATTGAAGCTTCTAAGGTAGTAGGTTTCCATAAGGCTTTTCAGAAGACCTTTAGTGTTAGTTATCCATCCCCTTATTATCTCCTTTACCCTGCCCTCCCATCCAACTCTCAACTTAATCTTCCTATTCTAGTTTCCCCTTTATCTATTTATAACACTTTTATATTCTATTTCTTCTTCCTTGGAAGAATTTTTCCCTTGGTCCTCTAATAGCCTCCTAACCTCTTTGATTATTTGGATTGAAACACACATGCCTACAGCTTAAAAGCTAACGTCTGAATATAAGAAGAAACATGAGATGTTTGTCTTTTGGGGTCTGTGTTACCTCACTCAGGATGATCATTTATACCTCTGTCCATTTGCCTGCAAATTTCAGAATTTCATTTTTCTTAACTGCTGAATAATATTCCACTGTGTAAATATAGCAGGTTTTGTCTAGTCATCAGCTTTTGGACATCCAGGCAGCTTCCAATTTCTTGCTATTATAAATAGACCAGCAATGAACATGATGAGCAAGTATCTCTATAGTAGTAATTAGAGTCCCATTGGGTGTATGCCCAAGAATGGCATAGCCAGACCTTGTGGTAGGTCAGTTTTCAGCTTGCTTGATTTCTTTCTTTCATTCTTTTCTTTTAAAATTATTATTTATTACTTCAGGTTACATCTTCATCACAGTGCCCTCTTTCTACCTCTCTCAGTTCCACCCTCCCACCCTCTACCCCCTATCCCTTCCATCCCACTCCTCTGGAGTGAAGTGTCCCTACATATCAGTTCCCCTGCCCCAGTTCAGCAGTCATATGAGGGCCAAGAGCCTCCTCATACACTGGGGGCCTACAAGGCAGCACCACTAGGGCAAAGTGTCTCATTGATAGGAAAAAAGTCTATGTTCATGTTCCCTTTGGTGCATTTGTTGTAGTATAGTTATCCTGTACTATATGGCTAAAATCCTATTATAAGTGAATAGATGCCATGTGCATCCTTCTGGGTCTGGGTTAGCTCACTCAGGATGAGCTTCTCTAGTCCCATCTATTTGGCTACAAATTGCATGATTTCGCTCTTTCTGACAGTTGAGTAGTATTCCATTGTGTAGCTGTACCACAGTTTTTAAATCCATTCTTCAGTTGAGGGACATCTGGGTTGTTTCCAGTTTCTAGCTTTTACAAATAAGGCTTCTATGAATATAGATGAGGAATCTTCCTGGTGATTTGGTGAGGAATCATTTGGATGCATACCCAGAAGTGGTATGGCTGGATCCTGAGGCAAAGCTATTCCAAGTTTTCTAAGATATCGCCACACTGACCTCCATAGTGGTTGCACAAGCTTGCACTCCCAGCAGCAATGGAGGAGAGTTTCTCCACATCCTCACCAGCATGTGCTGTCATATGAGCTTTGGAGGTTACTGGACCTGCATCACAAGCGCTTTACCTGACTTACCAACACCGCAACCCAGGTCATCTGCTCTGTTGGAAGATGGATAGTATTTCCTTAGCAAAATCACTTGATTTCCGAAACACTCATAACAACAGCTCATCTTTCCCTCTGATTTTAGAAATTATGTTTTCTTCCTATATCCCTGTCTTCTATCTGTCTCCCTCTCTCTTTGATCAGACAAACTAAAGCTTATTATTTCTGTTGATCCTTCAAAGAAAAACATCTGGTTCTCATTTTGTCAAGTGTTTTTCTATCCTCTATTTCTTGTATTTGCACCGTAATCTTATTTTTTTCTAACCCTTAGATCTGGCTTGAGTTTGCTCTACTTTTCCTAGTTTCATAGAAGGCAGAAAGTTAGGTTAATTATTTGGGTCTCTCTTTTTAAATTTTTTGGTTTGTTGTATTTTAGTTTTAATTCTTCTCTATGTATTTTCAAACCTCTTTTTTATCAGCTTTTGTTAGACCAATTGATTAATATTTAGTAATATAGTTCAATTTCATGTGTATAAATAATTAAATTTCATTTTTTATTTCTAATTTTATCCTGTTTTGTGATCAGATGATTGAAAATATTTTGAATATATTGAGATCTGTTTGTGGGCCATCATATTGTTAATCACAGTGAATGAACACAACAGCTTCAGTTGTTCATGGGATGTTTACATTGCTATTTATTTTGTACTATTGTTCAAGTCATGTGTTTTCTCTGTGTGTTTCACACATTATAGAAGGTGAGTTGGTGAATCCTCCACTCTCTTGCTGCACTCTTTCTTCCTTTCACTTAGTTCCTACTTCATGTAATTTAAGGCTTTTATCAAATCATTTACCATTATAATTGTTGGATCTTCTTGATAGGCTGACCTTTTGTTATTGTTAGAGCTCCTTTATTCTGCTGTAATTTTAGTCTTTAAGTCCATTTATTTAGTGTAAGCACTGAGATTCTCACTCTACATTTAGCATTGTTTGTATTATAAATCTTTTATAACTTTTAACTTTCAATGTGTCTTTGAAGGAAAAATATGTTTCTTACTGATATATGCATGTACTATGTTTTAATTCATTATTCCAATTTCTAACTTACATTGGTGTCTTTAGTTCATTTTTATTTGTTATAGTTACTGATGAGTTACTTATATCAGGTGTTATTGAACATTCTACGCGAGTCACATCTTTTTTTTTTTTTTGTTATGTTTTCTCTATTTCTACCTCCCTTAGTACAAGTTACTTTTTCAATGAACTATTTCAATTTAATTTTATTTTGTTGTTTTTTAAAAAGTTATTTCTGTTAGGTGTGGTGGTGCACGCCTTTAATCCCAACACTAAGGAGTCAGAGGTAGGCAGATCTCAGTGGGTTCAAAGCCAGCCTGGTCTACAGAATGGGTTCCTGGAAAGCCAGGGCTACACAGAGAAATCATGTCTCAAAAAACCTAAAAAAAGATGGAATCTCAGAGTCATTTTGATTTGCATTTCCCGATGATTAAGGATGTTGAGCATTTCTTTAAGTGCTTCTTGGTCATTAGAGATTCCTTTGTTATGAATTTTCAGTTTAGCCCTGCACCCCATTTTTTAATTGTATTATTTGGTTTGTAGGTGTTTAATTTCTTGGGTTCTTTATATATTTTGGATATTAGCCCTCTGTCAGATGTGGGGTTGGTGAAGATTTTCCCCAATCTCTAGGCTTCCATTTTGTTCTTTCAATAGTGTCCTTTGCTTTACAGAAGCTTCGCACTTTCATGAGGTCCCATTTATTGTTGATCTTAGAGCCTGAGCTGTTGGTGTTCTGTTCAGAAAGTTGTCTCCTGCACTAATGAGTTCAAGGCTCTTTCTCATTTTCTCTCCTATTAGATTTATTGTATCTGGTTTTTATATTGAGATCTTTGATCCATTTGGACTTGAGTTTTGTGCAGGGTGATAAATATGGGTCTATTTGCATTCTTCTACATGTAGACATCCACTTAGACCAGCATCATATGTTAAAGATGCTATCCTTTTTCTATTGTATGGGACAGGGATGGAGGGAAGGGCCAATCAATGACTGGCACAACTGGAGACCCACCTCATGGGAGACAGCCAACCCCTGACACTACTAATGATACTCTGATACGCTTGTGGACAGGAGTCTAGCATATGGTCCTATGAGAGGCTCCACCCATCAGTGGATCAAACAGATGCTGAGACCCACAGTCAAACCTTAGGCTGACTAGACCTAGGTCCCTCCCCCACACATATGCAGCTCATTGTCAGCTCAGTCTTCATGTGAATATCCTAACAAGTGGAGAGGGGACAGTCTTTTGACAATGGACTTTGTTGCCAGTTTGTGGATCACTTTCCCCTAGCGGGGTTGTAATATCTAGCCTCAATGGAAGAAGTTGCTCTTAGGCCTGAGCTGACTTGACTAACTGGAGTGGGTTGGTACAGGGAAGGTTGGCTTCCCTTTTCTGAGGAGGAGGGAAGAGAGGGAAAGGGGGAAGAGGGTGGGAGGATGGGACTGGGAGGAGAGAAGGGAGGGGTCACAATTAGATTATAAAATGAATTAATAAAAAAAGAAAGTTACTTCCTTCATATTTTCCCTGAAATTTGCAACTAAGATAATAACTATTTAAATCTTGGTTCACATTGTTGTCAATTTAATTTCAACAATTTGTAGATTGTGGTCTTCTGGAACATTATTCTTTCTATCCACTTATTGTACAAATTAATCTTTACAGATTATACCACTAACATAGCATTACTGCTTTCTTAAGTAATTTTAACATATAGAAGACAGAAAACTTAAAACATTATATTCTTTCTCTGATATTTAGGTCTGATGTAGCTTTTCCCAGTGTACTGTGTTTCTTATATGGTTTTGAGTTAATTCTGCATGGCATGTATTTCCATCTGAAGAAATTCCTTTAACATTTCCTCTTGGGCAGTGGGCTATGGGAAGATTCTCAATATTTGAGAGAAAATATGTTTTCTTCTGTATGTAGAACTTTTGTTTTGATGCCTTTTTGATTCAGCATTTGAAATGCATCCTGTCACTGGCTTCTACTTATTTTGTTACTTCTTTTCAAATGATAGAGCTACATGCTTGTTTCATTTACTTTTACTCATTTTAATTTATGGATTTAATTATAAGTCTTCTAACTGTGCTAAATTCATTTGCTGCCTCCTGCTTTCTATCATTTGTGCTCATCATTAATTAAAAGACTATTTTCAATGTTTCAACACATTCTCTTACATGGCAGTAATCTCTAGTTGGAACTTAGTTATAAATGCCTGTTCCTCATCTGTAGATGGGGGCATCCTCTTCCAGTGTTCTAATCTGATAATTATAATTCCTGTGATGGTGATTCATTGTGGGAAGAGGACTTTTATTTAAATAGTTTATGATTCTTGCTTTGAAATCTTGATTTTTTTCCATTTGAAAGTTCCTTTTAACCTATCCATAATACTGGGTCTATGTAGTTACCTTGCCTCTTACTATTTTAGGAACAGAAGGGGAAATAGTCCCAGATAGCCTGTGCCAAGTCCTAGTCTTAACACTTTTTAAATTCTTTTCAACTCTCTTACTGAGTGTTGTTGCTGTTGGAACACAGGACAGGATGTTGTATGGCTGAAAAGAGGGAGTTTGTTCAATGTAAAGTATCTTGCTACAAGTTAGTGGTCAATGTCTCTAATTCAAATAGAAAATAAAACTCAACAAAAAGTTTTTGCATATATACTTTTCATCTCTTCATCAACAGTTCTGTGATGAACGTTTGATTTCCTGAGTTCTATTGCTGTCTCCTGGTCACCCTTATTTTTTGTAAAAGATTTATTGATTTTTTTAAAAAAAAGTGTGTGTTTTTGCCATATATATACCCTATATATGATACATATATATCACACACACATATATCCCATGTGTGATATATATGTGTCATATATATCAAAACTGGACTCAAAGAAAAATACAGTATTTCCCTCTCAAAAGCAGAACTTATAGTTTTTGTCTTAAAAAGAAAAAAAAACATAAAAATTGTCATGGAGCATATTTCAGAAGAGGAGACCTGAAGGAAAAGGAGGTGAACAATAGAAGACAGTGAGGATAAATGTAATCAAGAGATGTGAGAGGCCTATAGTGAAATGCTGTAACCAAGCCCATCATTTTGCATAATATGTGTGCCTTTGCCATTTTTTCTATTTCACACCATACTCCCAAGAGCCAGTTTACCCACAGTCCCCATGAAGAAGTTAATAAGAAAATTTGGTCACAAGAAAGTTGTAGCAGGCCCTGTGGGGCGGGGAATGAATCCAGCAGCAATTTTTCTACATGTTATCTTAAAAACAATCAAATGAAAGAAATCAAATCTTAAATGTGGCTAATAATTTAACTCATGAATTGTCATCATTTTTATATTTATTTTCCCTAGCTTCTTTGGAGAATACTTTAAATTCTGTGTCTCCCTATGATGGTCTCTTAAAGACTGGAATTTGCATATGCAAATGACAATTACAAAGACAGCACACCTATAGACTAGTCCATGAACAAATGAATTAAAATTTTCAATGAGAATTCTTGATTTCTTCAAACCATTTTTTTCCATACAGAAAAGAGAAAGACTTATTTTGTGCTGTGCCATTTCTGAGGGATACTAGGACCACTGTCAACACCAACTTTTGTTTTTTTTCTCTGTATGACATGCATTAAGATTGAAATATCACTAGATTTTTGAAGAAATTAAAATAGAAATGACTAGCCAAAGGAAAGAAGTTACATGTGAAGGGCAATTAATACAAATATTATTAAATGAACTGATTGATGGGAATAACTTAATTTTATATATTTTTTCTCTCAGCAGAAAAAAGTTTCTCATTTAAATTTGTATTGAATTTTGATAGCTGTAAATATATTCCTTGTACATGTGAATGTGAACTTAAGTTACTTCTTTACAAAAGACCACCATGTGCCTTCTGGACTCGGAAACAGAACTGACTATTGTAGGATATCATCAGCACTCAGGAGTGCCTTACTATACATTAACACAGTGCTACTTGGAAAATGATACATCTATTCAATAATAGCCACAAAGCAGTAAAAACAAGATTATTAACTAAATAACTTCAAGAATTCAAAATGTGCATTGACAGTAGGATACCTGGGCTATGGTAAGCTAATTCACTATTATAAAAGGAGAATGGATGGAGTGTTTTTCTGTGAAACTAATAAGGACCTCAAGAATGATCTCAAGAACCTATGTGCTTTATGATGCCATTTATATCAAGTTTAAAAATCACAAATAATTTTAAGGCTGAATAGAGGCAGTATTTGGAGGATGGTTAATTACTGGAAATGGAGCATGAAGGAATTAGGTTGTTTGGATAATTTATTTTTATTTCTTGACCTGGGTTTTATTTAACAAAATCCATTGACTTGGTAATAATTCAAATTGTACACTTGCGCACTAAAATGTATATATTCCTGCTATATCCAAACTGTGTCCATAAGCAGAAAGCTAAGGTTAAAATAATTAAAAAAAACATTTCCTTACCTGGGTACAGATTACACTTAATATATTTTAATAAGGCAAAGAGCCAGTCAATTAATATCTCAGGTATGAAAGATATTGCTCATGAGTTCTATTTGGATATTTCAGAAGAAAATGACTGTCATAAAACCATGTAGATTGGCTGTGATATATTGGAACCACTGACCTACTCTCTCAGGAGTTTCTAAGGCTACCAGAGACATGTTGACACACCTACAGACTCAATGACAGTTTGTTTAGCTGTTGTGTCTCCTAACCAAGGGCCTGTCCATGAAGCTTTTGCTACCTTATTCATTTTTAAAATGTTTGTTTATTACTTCAAGTTACATCTCCATCACAGTCCCCTCCCACCACCCCTCCTGGCCCCACCCTCTACCCTTTCCCCCTTCTCCCAGAACTCACGATTCTTTTTTTTGAATAATTAGGCCTCAATCATGAAAATTATAAGATATAACATACATTCCCAATGTCCAGTCCATACATATTTGGCAACAGATATTAATATTCTGTTATCTATCTGTCTCCATGAGTTTAAAGTTCTATACCTAACTCATTTTCCATCATAACTTGCATTACCAACTTAAAACCATCTTTTTAGACCTAGAACATCCTTTTAATTCCTAAACAACTTAAAATTTAACTGTGAGACTATAATTATCTAGTTTTCAACCACATCAGAGACCTAAGAAGGATAAATATATCTGATTATATAGGAAGTGCAGAGCCAGAAGCTTCCAAAACTAAGTAATAACAGACAACTGGTTGCCTGACAGTCCCCAGTTTCTCTCCATACATTAGAGCATCTATCTTTCTGTCACTGGGCAAGAAAAATCCCTTGCTTCAACTGTAGACAAAATGCTGTCCAAAAAGGACAAAACTTGGAAGCAGGTAAGTTGACAGCCTAACTCAGCCAAGACAGGGTAGGCAAGTCCTTCATAATTCCTGCTTTAAAATTAATGTCTGTCAGAGATACTGCACCAAGTGGCTGAAGATAGATGCCCTTATTCATTTTTTTTACCTTATTCATTTTTTCCCAAATAATGGGATAGTTTCATGAGAATGTTTTTCATATGTGAATATTTATTTGTATTACTCCCTTTCCCACTCCTTTCCAACTCCCCCCACCCCAACCTAGTCCTCAAATTCATGGTCTCTCTTCTTTAAGTGTCATTGTTACATACATATGTATACATATATAAATATAATGTGCTGACTCTGTTTAGTGTCACTTACATGTGCATGTTTTTATGGATGACTTATTCTTAATCTACAAAGAGAGATTCCCCTCCCCAAGCACCAGTATTTTCATCTACTCTTATTTAACACACTTCTTTTGTAACAATGCTAGACCAAACAGTGCCTAGTATTCTTTTAGCCAGCTGAAAGGCAATTGTAGTATTGGTCTAGCACAAACAAGGAAACACTAGTACACTGAAAACTATGGAAAATCAAAACATTACTTTATGATGAAAACATCTTGAAAATTGTTCCAATTCCTTTTGCCTCATACAGGGTTTGAACGTCTATGCTTACAGAAGAATTTTCATAGTTTTTAAATTCTATCTTTCATCTTAAATTTAGCACTCTGAATCTTGTTTTAAATAATTTACAGTGTCTGTTCCTATATATACACATGAAAAATGTGGTAGAGAATTAGAGCATTCTCCCCCTGGAATAGTCCCAACCCACCCCTAGACAGCCTGAGGTGCCATGCTATTTCAATGAGGTTGTGTTTCTTTTGGTTTGAATTATAAGGACAATTATTACACACTTCCATTTACACACAGATGCAAACTTATTACACACATATGCAAAAGTATTCAGAGAGTGGAACAGTGATGAGGACAGTAATTGGAAAACTAAAGGAAAATTCTATTTTAAAGTAAAAATTTAAATTTATGATTGCTACTTTGGCTTAAAGTTAGAAAACTTTAAAAATAACTTACTAATATTTTAGAACAGATTGATTTACACAGTTTATAAAGCAGAAAGCAGAGAGTAGTGAAATTGGGTCAATGAGGATGACTAACTCAGGAAAAAATTGTAGATGAGACAGTATTGCTTTTTACATATAAGTAAAAGATGCAATGTGAACCAAGAGATTCTTATAGCTGAGCCATGTCACATGTTAATGCTATTCTGGATGGGATAATGAATGCCTTTCTTCTATAATAACACCTATCCTAATCCTCTCATTCTAAGATGAACATAAATATAAAGGATATTAAGAATATATTTGAGATGTCAATGAAACAAAGTGTTGTCACAGGATAATGGTCTCCTGCTGCTTCAGAAAATGCCAAGCCAAAGGCAAGACTTACATTTCCAGAGTAGACAATGTTGACTCATGACAGTGTTGTATTGCAGTGATTGTATTTCCATTATACAAAATGAGGATGTAGATTTAATCAGCTCATTTGATGGATGCTGATATAGTGAATTGACATTAGTTTATCATTATTACAAACTTTTGTCTTTTTATAGACAGCTTATCCAAGAAAAATACAGACATTTCAGGAAACTGTATTTGGTGGTCTGGGAAAATGGTGTTTTTCTGAGTACTTGTATGTTGATTTTGCTTAAGAGAGCAATAGTTACTATAACAATCAAGGATCAGTGTGATTGACACACACATAATGCCTTATATAATGTTCTTGTTAATATTATAGTTCTTCATTTCAACTTTCTGACAGGCAAAACATAATAATTAAATATAATTACTTGAGCAAAATGCACAGTAACACGAAGTTGGATTCCTTCTCAGAATGATTTACTGAGACATTTACAAAGCCATCTTTGTTCTTTTGAATAACAACTGCTGAATAATGGCTGGTATCATCAGCCAAGAATATTATTCCCCACTTGTAGTACTAGTATAATACAGCAACGGTCCATTGTGAAAGATATCTTAGGGATTCTCATGGTAGTTCAGGCCCTCTAATCCAAAGCAAGCTTTGCTGCAACAAAACAGGAGTCGCTGATTTTTTCGTCCTGTGGAAATGATATTGATGCCCCCCCCCCAAAAAATGTGCTTTAAGTCAATGTGTTAGAGTATTTCCTGTTTAGAAATACTTGTTAATGCCTAATTGAGTGTTGGGTTTGTTTTAAGAAACTTGTAATAATTTTAAGTGGAACTGCAAGAAAATTATTCTCAGAGGCAGATTTGATTTCACATCCTATGGTGCTTAATTGAGAATGGCAACTATAGGCTCAGGAGTTTGAATACTTGTCTCCCCATTTTCAAAACCCTTTGGATAGGTTCAAGAGGTGTGTTCTTCCTGGAGGAAGTATGTCACTAGAGGAAGGCTTTGAAGTCCAAAGCCTAATTCCATTCCCACTTTGTTCTCTATTTCTTGCTTGTTGTTCAAGATGTGAGCCCCCAGCCTCCTCTCCACCATCAGCATCCCTGTCCCTCTAGAACCATAGCCTACATAAACCCCTCCGTCTATAATTTGCCTGGGTCATGGTGTTTTATTACAGTAATAGAGAAATAACTAATCCACATACTTTTTGTAATATTGGTTGGTACCCTTTAATAAGTGATTTTCATAATTCCAAAGCCTATCTATTTAAAAAAAGAGACCATTTGTGTTACCCTCTGTGCCTTTGCTGGGGTCAGACAGTATTCAGGCAGACCCCAGCAGAGGAGATCAGGAACAGACTGATAGGATGCCTCGGAGGT
>CAJQZJ010000567.1:1007686-1060504 GCA_907164525.1 Lophiomys imhausi
AGTTAGCTTTTTGTTGAAAATGGTCAGTTCTTCCCATATGTTTTCAAAATACAGAATAATTTTCCTACTTAGTGTGTATCAAATTTTTCTTATTAACTAAAGATGATGCTTTTAAATATGAGTCATCTGAATAAATTTGAACTTAAAGGTCACACCATATGCAGCAAGGCTGGGATCCCAACTTTCCATTTATACTTATGGCAGTGTTCCAGCTGTAAGCACTTAGCAATTAGTAGTATTCTGAGAAAACTGTCCGCACTCACAGTTCTAGATTCCAGACTTAGTTTGTTCCCAGGAGTGATTTTCCCAGACTTGAAGAGAGCTGTTTTTTCTTTCCTTTCCTCAGTATCTTCACTTTTTACCCAGAATCAACACATTCCCTAATTTCAGCCCAGAGCAAAGCACAGTGAGATTTCGTTCTTTAGAAATGTTACAAGGCTGTGTTTCTAATGTTGCACTTATTTTCTGCTCACGTGATGAATAATTTTTTTGTTTTTCACTCCCTGATAAATATTTATTGAGCATCTGAAATTTATCAGCCAACAAGGAGTCAAAGGGCAGGTGAGTTCTTTTCTCTGTTGGCCCTTTGAATGGTGGAGACAAATAACCAAAATATTAAGAATAGTGCAAGAAAACTGCCATAGAAATGTTCAAGTAATGGCATGGAAAATTCACGTGTGGATCCTTTATAGAATGTGAATAGGAAAGGATTATCTGGTGGCAACTGAACTAAGGCTGCATGTTACAAACAAGACAGCCCTGAAAACTTAAGATTATTTCAGAGTGCAAGAACAAAGGCCCCAAGGTCGGAATCTCTCAGCTTAGCTTAGTAAGGGGCAGGGAAGGGTCAGTGTGTCCAAAGAGCACACGAGACCAGGTGGGAAGGCTAGCATAGCACCGCTGAGATGCACTGCTGGGCTAGGGCTAGAGAAGGAAGAGTGCAGCTAGAGGAGAGTGGCTTGAAAGTAGGACTTATCAGTTCAATGATTTGAGCCATGGAAAAGCATAGGAATAACTCCTATATGTTTGGACTCTGGAATAAGGAGAATATTATAAAAATAAAATAAAGAAGAAGAATGCCTTACATAGAGAAAAGGCAGGACTGAATGAACAAAACGTATTTAATATCTGGATCATATAAAGTTTAACTAACATGGCTAGTAAATATCCAGATGATGTACATAATACTGTATGTGTGTGCATGTGTGTGTGTGCTTGCATGTGTGCGTGTGTGTGAAGTAGGAAAATTTCCTTAAGGATAAGTTTTAAATATGTTCCATCAAGTGATTAAGCAAATGTAACAAATGCCTTGGAATGTTTTATATTAAGTAAATATTTGGCATTCTCCTGTAAGCATTTTTGCTGCTCCCCCTTTGATAGCTTCAAACAGGAAAAGACCATTCATGTATAAGCACATAGCACTGATCAAAATCAGGGAATAGAAATGAATCCAATGCTATCATGAGTCAGTCATGACCAGTCGTTTCTCCCCATCTCACAGTCTCAGGCAGTTACTGTTCCTCCAGGTCCGGCCTCTGGTGCAAGATCCCAGATTGTGCTCAGTTGCTGCGTCTCCGTTTTTCTTTATTTGAAACATTCCCCATCCTTTTGTTGTGTTTCTTGATCTTAACATTTTTAGGGACCACAGGAGATTACTTTGTAGAGTGAAGGTCACCTGACGATTTTTCATTGCAGTTAGCTCCAGATTATCCATCTTCACGAACAGTGGAGAAGCAGCATGTCCTTGTTGGTGGGCCGTAGCAGGGGCTTGTTCGCCTGTCCTATTGTTGGTAACTTTCACTGTCACCACTTCATTAAGGGGTGTCCAGTCGATTCTGGCACTGTAAAGCTACTTTCCATTCCTTTTATAATGAACAAATTTATAGGGAAACATTCTGTTATTATTAAATATCCTGTTTCCTATAAAGTGTTTATCCCCTAGTTTTAATAGTCATGGGTTTTGGCTAACATTTTTTGCATTGCCATAAAGTTAAAAAATATGACTTTTTTAGCTGGGCGTGGTGGTTCACACCTTTAATCCCAGCTCTTGGGAGGCAGAGGCAGGTGGATGTCTGTGAGTTCAAGGCCAGCCTGGTCTACAAAGCGAGTCTAAGACAGCCAGGGATAGAGAGAAACCCTGTTTCGAACCCCCCCAAAACCCTAAAAAACTATGACTTTTTTACTCTCAAAATTTTAACTGTAGATGTGAGTTAACATTTTCTTGAAATAGCTTTGCAATCTTTAATTAATAACTTATTGAAATAAACATTTTATATTTTTGAATTTCAATGGGTAGTATAAATGCTCTGGTAAAGTTTTAAATTTACTAGTGTAAAGTGAAAAGGTAGGACTTACTCCTAAGATTTAGAAAAAAAAATCAACCTTTGATTTTTGTATTTTCAAGATCAATCTTTGTGGCCTGTGTCTTTGAAGCTTTGTCAGGCTTTTGACATTGAGAGACACCAAACTGCTGTTGCATCAAAGAAGAAAACATTCATTGAAAAAAAGAAAGAGTTAGTCCACACAGTCTAGAGATATTTCTACTTATCATCAAGGGTCAGGGACTTCTGCCAGTACAGACGAAAATAGCAGAAAGTTGGTGTTGCTAAGGCAGTAGCATAAAATGTAACCTTTAATATCTATAGTTGCTGCAGGAAGCATGTAAACAAAATGAATGTATTCAAGGCTGGTAAATATAGCTGAAAATACCCCATTTCCAAAAGGTGCCCAAAGATCACCTACCTCAAAGAACTAATTTTTGTACTCTACTAGAAGCATAGGGTATGTGTTTTTATTTGATGTTCCATAATAGATTGAAAGTAAGAGCAAGAGAAAGGAATTAAGTAGAATACAGATATATTGCTTCATCTTAAATGTTGTATTAAACAAGTTGGTTCAGCATATGCTTCTGTGGGGTATTTTACACACCAGAGCCTCTAACCCAGCAGCACAGCTGACTCATGCTCTAACTCCCAAACATCTCATTTCCCCTCACTTCTCCAGAAATGTACAGGGATATAGAAATCTTCTTCAAATGAAAAACAGCCACAGAACTAGAAGAAAACTGGTAAAAATAAGTATAACAAATCCAGAAAAGAAATGGGAAGTCAGGAATGGAGCTGAAGACAGTAGGCATCACCTCACAAGGATTCCATGAGTTCCTGTGCTAGGCACTGACCTGTGGATGATGCACCCCACACAGAGCAGAGGGTGGAAGTCATGCCCCTTCTCTCCTACAAAGGGTGTCGAAGATGCTTGCTATTATTGCTGCCTAGGTCTGGGTCTATGTCAGGCTAAGTTCCTGGGAAATTAAGAGCTGGAACTCCCAAAGAAGGCACTGGCGTAGCCCCCAGTTAACCCAATGACCTGTGTTATCCTTCAGTTGCTCAAGGGCAGGAGACCCACAAAGCTTGGGCATCACCTTTGTTTTTTTCCTAAAACAATGAGTCAACCTGGAAAACAGTGACTTAAATTCTAAAGCTAAGACAGGGAAGGAGACAAAGAGGAAAATAGCAAATGAAAGGTGGAGGAAAATGAGAGAGAAGATAAAAGGTCAACTTCAAAGGGACCTGAAGCATTTCAGAAGGAGCTGGAAGAGCAGAAGGGCTGGAGGACAGGGAGGTGCATTGAACAAGCCATCTCTGGGCGTGACTGGGCCACCCAACACTAGTAAACTTACTGTGTGGGGTGAGCAGAACAAAACCTACACTAGATGAGGTCTGTCAGCCTTTCATCAGGGAAGGGGGAAGGGTTAGTTTAGGTCTCATCTTTCTTGGAGGGACTATTGACAGTTATTTGTAGCTGGGGAAAAGATGTCATTTTCTTTGGTGGTGTATCCACTGATAAGTTGTCCGTGCTCTGGTAAGTAACCTCCCACCCGTGCTCATAAAAGCAGCCCTGACTACACTCAGTGTGTTACACACACAAAAGACACTGAAGCAGGACAGGGATTTCTTGAGAAGAGGATGAGTTTTAGTGTGAGGAGCAGGGATGGGAGGGTACTTCAGGTGAAAATGGCTAAGATTCATTATATACAGGAATGAAAAAAATTTAAAAGCTGCAAAAGATGAACTTCATAAAAACTGATTAAATCGCCCAGCAATTTTTGGAAAAGTGACAAGTGTTTTAAATCTCTCAGCTGTTCATCAACCTGCAGTGTAGGTGTTATCAACATTTAATGCATCAAGAACACATCCCAGTTAGGTGAGAATGAGAGGCAAGACAGTTCAGGTCATAGACAGCTTGCAACTCCACACCCCTGACATCATCTTCTTCTCCATTAGTAAGTGCCCTTAGGAGGGAAGAGAAAAACAAACCAAACCAAATGCAAAACCAAACCCTGTGGCCCAAATTCTCATCATTGCATAACAAAAGAGAGTCAAGCAAACAAAACAAGATTTGAAATGTGGTTTCATTCGAGATGAAATAACAGAAAATTAAGTTCACATGCTTATGAAAAAACATTGAAGATGCAGTTGATGGAAAATGCCTGATTTATGAAATTAAACATTGAGAGAAGAGATACAATTTTTGTCCTTAAACACAATAAGAAATTATACATTTACTTGTATAGGTATATTTGAGTATTTTAGAATTACAGTGCATATCTTTAATAATTAGCTACTTTATAGTTACTTTTTATTTGAGTCATTTTTCTAATATGAGTAGTTTGAGCAGTTTTTCTGATATTTTCTATTATTTCCATGTGACATTCCTACCACTTTGACCCAAATTCTTAGTCTGTCCTAAATGACTTCCTTCTTTTACTATAATGCCTTTGAGATCTTCCCATTGCCTTGTGTTGTGTGTAGTAGTAACTATTCTATTACAGTACTGAACATTTCATTGTCTATATGTGTTTATTCCTAAACCATCAAGGAATTCTGTTCCCAGAACTTTTTGGTGACCATAAATACCCCACTATTTAAATCAGCATATTTTTATTTTCTTTTATCCTGTTATGTCCCTGCAGGGGGACTTGTGGGTTGTGTGGTAAATGCTTGCCCAACACCTTCATAAAATAGACACGCTAGTACCTAAAGATGCTGTCTCCACTTTGTCTTCCTTTAAGGAATGGATGTGACTGGCAGCATTTGTTCTCAGTGTTCGGCTTTTCTGTTTATTGTTTATAGTTGTTTTCATGGGTGTGCCGTGGGTTGAAGCTGTGTTTGCTGACCGATTCATTACATACAGTGAATCTTGTGTCCTTATTAGGCACCCGGTACACCGTCCTTTCCCTGGTATCTTTTGTAAAATCACTTGTTCACTTTCACTGTCATTAACTGATGAAATTTCACAATATTTTTTTACACAGTATGGATGTTTTGGCACATAATTATTTAGTGAACATTTTGTTCTTTTCTATTGTTTATTTTTAATTCTTGGCATTCTATATAAAAGGGAAATATTTTAAATTTTTGGTGAAATTCAGCCTTTAAATCTCATTTAAAATAAAATTGGTCATGTTTTTGGAACAGACATTAAGAATCCTCACTTTCTTAGGAAAACTTTCTCCTTTCCCTTTTTTATTGTAAAAATTTCTTATTTCTATTTGTATCTTATTATATTTAAGTTTATGGTTTATTTTGATTTATTTTTTTATATCATGAAAGTTAAATATCAATATTGCTTTTAGCAAGTATGGAAATTCAGCTTTCCTAGCACCCTTTAACAGACTAGTATTTACCTATTATAATTGAAGTTTTGCCTTCATTAAAATTATAAAATATATGCCGGGCATTGATGGTGCACGCCTTTAATCCCAGCACTCGGGAGGCAGAAGCAGGCGGATCTCTATGAGTTCGAGGCCAGCCTGGTCTACAAAGTGAGTCCAGGACAGCCAGGCGGTTACACAGAGAAACCCTGTCTCGAAAAAACAAAAAAATATATAAAATATAGGAATATATTTCTTAAATAGTTTATTACAAAAATATATTTGCCAATCTTAATGTCAAAACCATACCTTCTCACTTATTTTAGATCTTTAAGTCTTGAAACCAGGAAGTATTTTTACTTTTCAGGGTGTTTTTTAAAAAAATTATTTCAGGATTTTAAAACTTACCATTACATGTAAATTCTAGTTTGTCTATGGCTCCTTAAAATCTTTCATGAAAAAAAAGTCTTTCATGAATCTTCAGTGAGATTTTATTCTACTTCTAGGCATATTGTAAAATGGGATCACTTCAGTGTTTACTACTGTAGCTCATGAACAGTGTGGATCTCTTTTTCCTTCCTTCCTTATTTTCTTTTTTTAACGATCCAATGGGAAACAGTTTATTATTTTTTATTGAAAATAGATTTTTTTCATACAATATATTCTGATTATAATTTTCCTTTTGCCCAACTCTTCCTAGATCCTTCCCACTAACCCAACTACATCCTTTCTTGTTCTCACTCATTAGGACACAAACAAGTACCTAAAAACACAACAAAATAAAATAAAACAAACAAATCAGAGCAGGACAGAACAGAAGAAAAAGAGCCACAGAAAAAGTGCAAGAAACACTATAGACACAGATATATACACTTCTCATACACAGAAATCTCATAAAAACACAAAACTGGAAACCATAATATATACACAAAGAACCTTTAAGGGGGGAAAAAACAAATCTTGAAAAAGCATCATGAGATAAAGAACCTCCAAATTGTGATTGAGTTTATTTTGTGTTGGCCATCTACTGCTGGGAATGGAGTCTACCCTGAAGAGAGGTTTGTTTCCCCCAATGAGACTCCACTGGAGAAAATTAATTTTCCATTTGAGAGTAGTTATCAATTGGAGATGTTATCAATAGGGTTAGGGAGGTCCATGTCCCCTCTTAGAACTCTGCAGACCCTGTGTATGCTCTATAGCCTTTGAGTTCATATGTTTGTCAGTCCTGCTGTGTTTGGAAGATCTTTTTCCTTGGTGTCCTCCATCCCCTCTGGGTGGTACAATCTATCTATCTCCTCTTCTGCAGAGTTCCCTGAGTCCTGAGGGGAGGGCTTTAATGCAGACATGCCATTTGGGACTGAGTATTTCAAGGTCTCTCTGTTCAATTTTTTTTCATCTATGTTTTCATCTAGTGAAGGAAGAAGGTTTTCTGATGATGGCTGAGCAAGGTACTCATCTATGAGTGTGTCAGAATGTCATTAGTAATTATTTTATTGCTATACTCCTTCAACAGAACACTAGTATTTGGCTTCACCTACATACATTTGGGTGTCTTTTACTGCTGTTTTAAAATTTGTAGCACATCGACCCTACACATATTTTCTCAAATTTATATACAACTATTGCATTTTGTTTAAATTACAGATTATTTTACTGTAATTTCTAATTAGCGTGCTAGTGTATAAAATCACAATGTTTTGTGTATATTAGTCTTTAGTCACAGAGCTTTATTAAGTTCAGATATAAATTTAATGGCTCTTAAAGGGTTCAAAGTTACCTATCATCCATCCTTCCATCCATCCATCCATCCATCCATCCATCCATCTATCTATCTATCATCCATCCTTCCATCCATCTATCTATTCATCTATTCATCTATCTATCTATCTATCTATCTATCTATCTATCCATCCATCCATCTATCATCTATCTATCTATCTATCTATCTATCTATCATCTATCTATCTATCTATCTATCTATCTATCTATCATCTATCTATCTATCATCTATCTATCTGTCTATCTATCTATCTATCTATCTATCTATCTATCTATCTATCATCTATCTATCTATCTATCTATCTATCTATCTATCTATCATCTATCTATCTATCTACCATCTATCTATCGAGAGATCTGTCAACTACATGTATGAATATGCTTTAGAACTTTGTACTTATTAGTTTCTTATTTCTTTTTTAAAAATTATAATTTTTAGTACCACCCTAGTTTCTTTTCTGTTGTGATAAAACACTGACCGAAAGCACCTTAAAAGAGGAAAGGATTAATTTGTCTTATATTTCTAAGTCACAATCCATCTTTGAGGGCAGGAAATCAAGTTGGAGGATGAAGCAGAAACCATGGAAAGGTTGCTTGCTGTGTGGCTTGCAGTATCATGCTCAGCTAGCTTTCCTATACAACCCAGGTCCTGTGGGATGAAGATGTCCAAAGTGGGCTGAGCCTTTCTACATCAGCTAACAATCAGGATGATTCCCAAAGGATGCCCATAGGCCAATTTGATCTGGGCAATTCCTTGACTGAAATTCCTTTCTCAGGTGTCTCTAGGCTGTATCAAGTTAATAATTAAAGCTAGCTTGGGTACTAGCTCAGTGCTGAAGAAAAGCTATGAGAGAAAATGTCTCACTTTGTTTCTGACTTGGGCAACAAAACATTTAATGGACACCATCATGTGGAATACGGCACAGGTTGTCACATTATTGTGTGGGAGGAGTTCTTTTGAATTCTTAGTTTTCAAGGAAAATTTTAACATGAATGAATAATATTGTACTGAATTTTGCTACAAAGTTTTATGTTATTCGTTGAAGTAACCCTATGAAGATTTTCCATTTTGAGTCTAGTGATATAGGTAATTACACCGTTTGGTTTTTCAATGGTAAAATTAGTAATGGTAATTAGTAAGTTATGTAAATTAGTAATTAGTAAAAATGGTAAAACAGTCCTTTGTTCCTCAGGCAATCCCTCCCTGTGTATCTCTTGTTACCTCTTTTTATGTCATTTGATTTTTTTTCTCCCATTCTATTTGATTGCTTAAGTGTTTATTCCTATGTTCATTGGAAATATTATCATTATAATTTGCCAACAGCATCTTTTATAGTTTTAGGGTCAGGACAGCACTGGCCTCAAAAAATGTAGTGGGGATTGAGGCAGTAATGAAGTGTCCTTGAGTTGACATCATTTCTTCCTTAAAGCTTAACAATATTCAACGGACGTAGCGTAGCGTCCTTTTGCGTGGAAACATTTTAACTCTGAACTCAACCTCTGTAATATATTTCATAGTCATGTCATATCTATTTCTTCTTGAAAGAATGTCTGCTATCTTTCATGCCTTTCAGGACACTTGCCCATTGTATCCCAATTGTTGAAGTGATGAGAATTAAGTTGATTGTAGTATTATATTTTTTAAGTGTCTGAATGTCTAAAATGAGATTTCTTCTTATGTTCTAATTTTGACCATTTTTGTGGACTGCTTTTATAAAATTCATATTTACAGAAAGCAGAGATTTGGTTTCCATTTGCTTGCTTGCTTTCTACTAGCAATTTCATTTGTTAACCTTACTATATTTGTTCTGTTTCCTTTTACTTCTAAGGATATAATTTGTTTTTCTTTATTAGTTTCTTTTTTTTATTTTAAATACTTTATTTTTTTTTCTTCAAGTTACATCTCAGTCACAAACCCCTCCCTATTCCCCCTTCCTATCCCGCCCTTCCACCCTCTTCCCCCCAGAAGTTTCCCCTTTCAGTCCAACAGATGGTTCCTTCTCTTATAACAGTAAGTATTATACAAAACAACAGATATAAATATGCCACATTTATGAGAGTTAAATGGCCCAGTATACCTTCCCAATGTCCAGTTTATACATATTTGGCCCCTGACTTTATTAGTTACTTAAAGTAAAATATCATGGCTGTAAGAGTTTATAAATTTCCTGATATCATGAGCTTCCTATGTACAGGCGATTCATTCCAAGAACTATTTTAAGGGCATTGAGCATTTTGTTTTTTTCAGTTTCCTTCTGCTTAAAATACTTTATAATCTTTATCTTTGAACCATGGGACATATAGAAATATATAGTGTAATTCTGAATACTTGGAGATTTCCTAGATCCCTTTGTATTTCCTTTTTCCTAGCTTAAGATTCTTATGGTCTTAAGTTTCATATGATTTTTATTCTCTTATATTTGTTATGATTTGATTTATGATCCTGAATATTGTCTAATTTTGTGAGTGCTTCTTGTATACTTAAAAGTACTTTATATTCTGCTGTGATAGTTCTCTTCTATTTTTTGTCAGTGTTTTTTTAGTCTCCTATATCCTTATTGATTTTCTTTCAACATTCTATATTAATTATTGAGAGAAAATTGCTGAAGTTCTCAAGTATAATTATGGATTTATCTGTTTTTAATTCCACTATTCTCACTTTTTATGTTTTCAGATACAGATTTGGACTCATATACATTTAGGGTTGTTGTTTATTCTTAGTTGGTATTTTTCATCATTTTGTAATATTCTTTCAGCCTGCCACTATCCCTTATCCCACACTGCCCAAAGTGATTATGACTTAGAGTGGTGGCCAGTGGAATTTATTTCTTTGCATATGAAGCTGAAACTGAGCCTTTAGTTGATTGTTGATTAAAAAGTAAATAGTGGAAGAACTGAGTAGACCAGCTGAGATGGAAAACCTAAGGAAAGGAACCAAGACTCAGGGAGTGCAGAAAGGGGGGTGTTGAGTCAGAAGCTCTGGAGGTAGATGTTGTACACAGCTAGCAAGTGACAGGTCAGGACTGAAGCATTGTATTATTTGCCCCGGAGTCCTGCCTGGAATGAAATATTCTGTAGATCAATAAGTACTTGTTATTGAGTTCTAAAGCTTAGGGTGAGGGTGTATGGTAGAGATTGGATGTAGTGACTTTTACCTGAGGTGCTCAACACAGGAGTCCACAACTCTGCTCACAGGCCCTAGGAAGGCCTGTGGTGTGGAGAAGTGGAAAAAAAAAAAGAAGTTGTAAGGTCATTTACAGCAAGTTAATAAATGAATTATTGAATAGATATAGAAGCAATCTTTATATCATGAAGCAATTGTTACTAAATAGTGTGATTCCATGTTTCCCTTTCAGGTGCAATCACTTCACTGATTAGTTAATATTTTTTAGTTTTCATGTTGTTTCTCCCAAAAGCTTCTTGTTAAGCACTTCACCCTTTAAAGAATATGTGTATGCATGAGTGGGCAGTGGCTGCAGGTTGTGCTGGAAATACAAGGATGACTTACCATTTACTCAAGACAAATGCTCAGTGGCACACACATTTGGTGTGAAGTTTTCCTTTCATTTTTGCTCCTATGGGCTTTTCCTCCTAAGCTGCAAACACACAGAATGAAAACAGAGGCTACACTCTGGCCAGCTCTTTTGCTTGGACATCTGTCATTTGCTTGTTTTTTTCATTGCCTTTCACACGGACTGCTATAGTATAGTTGGGAGCTTTTGTGGCTGTCCTTTTTAATATGATTACCAGAGTCTGCACAGAGAGTATTTGACAAAATCTATTTTTGGTCTCAGTTGCAGAAGCCTAATTTGCATCTCCTTGTTGGTCACCATGGCCTAAATTGATCTGCACTGCTCTGGGCTCATTTTAAATCACTCAGGGTTTGTCTGCATACGCACAGAGCAAAATACTTCCTCTACCTCAGAGGCTGCAAAATCAATCCCAAGGAAATTAAAGTGATCTGGATGAGTTCTTCAAATACAAGTGTGCTCTGTTGTTTTGTTCAAAATTGAGAGCAGTCTCAAAATAAACTAAAAAGCTGTAAGATACTAACCAACCATCTAGGTAATATTTGCACCAGTTACGTGTGATACAAAACACATTTCCCTGCTTAATATGTGATTAATATTCTATTTACAAACAGAAATGAATTCTATTAATCAATTTGTATTGCCTTTTATCATATTTCTGAGGATATTTATTAAGTTTTGGCCCAAGGGATAATTTTATTTCACTATAGTCATAAAGATTGATCTAGGTTACTTCTAGCCAAGACACTGTAGCCCTTTCCTTTAGAGGGTACTTGTAAAGAAGTGACCAAAATGAATAAGGGTCATTTAATTAGTGAACAAAACAGTAACTTAAGCATCTTTGAGTATTTTAGCATTTATCTATAAATAAATTTGTCTGTAAATAAACTACTGAACTATAAAAAATAAAATTATATTACTTACTGTATTTACAAAAAGGATGTCATACCTGGAATCATACTACATTCACTGAGATTTCTAAATGCCTAATATATAGTTAGTATTTTTTATAAATAGCTATTCTAGTTATAAATAATAAAAACTATAAGGAAGATAGAAGGGTTTTGTAAAGGAAACTCAGTGGAAGAGATTAGGAAATGTTGAGCTGATAGGCAGTTAAGTTAGCTAAGCCTTGAAGAAGGAAACAACTTAGGGCATTGAAGGAGGGGAGCTAATCTAGATGACAGGGACAGTATTAAAAAATTAAAGCAAAAAAAATTAAAGCAAAGTATTATGAGAGTTTATTGAAAATAATGACTAGAGGATTAAGAGATTAAATGAGGGAGCAGTGAAGGGTGAGGTAGAACACAAGGCACATGAAGCTTTGACCTTTCCTCTGAAGACCATGAGGGGCCAGCAAAGATCCAGAGCTGTTGAAATGCAGCATAAAGTACAGCTGTCATTTGTAAATGTGATTATCTAAAGGGTGTGTTTTCAGGAGGCACACGCACACTTCCTGGAAATAAAATTATCTGGGCATTTTCAGTTCTTAAAGGAAGATATTTACACAAAAGTATGGGAATCATAAACTAAACTCGTCCCTAAGAGAACAGAGTGCTAAAGCAACAGAAAGGTCAGCAACCTACCTGAGCAAAGCCAGCTCCAGAATCAGATCTTAAATTTACACTGGTTCAGTACAATGAGCATTTATTTTTATCCAATTATAGGAAAATGTGGTGTGCCTTGTCTGTTGGCTTAACATTCAGGAACATAGATTCTTTGATTTTGTGGCTCCATTCTTCCCTGGGTCCATCTTGCCATTTTCATGGATAAGGATAACCAAGAGAGACATGTGTGCTTAACTGACTCAGGTTAGCCTGGGTTACTGTTCTATAGCTGGGACCTGACAGGGCTGTAAATGTGGTCCAGTTGTATGCACAAGACAAGCACTTTACAGGTTCTGATGTGTACATTGTAGTTTTGGCCTGAAGAACACATCTATGGACTGGAGAGTGTACATCCAAAGAGTGCCGCAGAGCACTGGCGTAGCTGGATTTGGCTGTTGGCATCTAGTATCAGTTTGTTTTGTCGGGACCCATGTCACCTATTCTGATTAGTTGGTGCTCATGTCATTCAAGTGCTAAACATTTAGACTCATTTCCTTGCTTTCCCTGCCTGTGTCTGAAGCATAACAGAGGGAGGGTTAGCTTTAACATGACAGGACCTGCAATAGTTTAAGAGGCGAATAAAAACTGTAGATATTTGAAAAGAATAAAAAAATTTCCAAGGTTAAAAAAAATCCAAAAAGGGGGAGGACCTCAAACACACTATGTAATGAAGGCTGGCATCAAGTTCATAATGCTCCTGCCTCTAATACCAAGCGTGGGTTACAGTTATGTGCTGTTTGTTATATCCAGTTTATCTTCTCTGCTTTTAAATCATACTCTCCTTTGAACTTCGAAGTCTCAAGTGGGTGCTCCATACCACACATTTTATTTTCATAATATCTTTCCTGTATTGTGTTCCATTTTTATAAACTGTCTCCTCCTATCTTAAAGGTATTATAGTTTACATTTTGTCAAAAGTATCAAGTGCCAATTTTCTGTTTCCTTTTTCCAGTTCTTCCATAAAATAATTTTTAGAATTAAATCTTCTTTTTCTATGAAATTATGTGTTAATATTCTTTCCTTGCAATAACATTGAGACTTTTTGACAACTTACTTCCACTTGCTATGTATGAAAGTGAGCTCTACAGAGGACTAGAATTTGCCAGTAGATACAGTTATAAATTGTCTTTGTATCCCTGCCTTCATATTTATGTGACAGTGGGAGACCATTTAGATAGAGCTGGATCCATGTGGCATGGTGACAACCAAAATGCCTAACCTCCTGTTCCTCAGCTCAAGAAGGATTTTATGCATTATAGTTGTGTTGGCATCATGTAGGAGGTGATGATGCCTCTTCTGAATATATATATATATATATATATATATATATATATATGTATGTATGTATCTCCTCCTCTTCTGAATATATATACATATATATATCTCCTTCTCTTTTGAATCTATCTATCTCCGCTTCTGAATATATATATATATTTATCCTCTTCTGAATATATATATACTCTCCTCTTCTGAATATATATATACATATAAGTAACTATCTCCTCCTCTTCTGAACATATATCTATATATCTATCTCCTCCTCTTCTGAACATATATATATATATATATATATCCTCTTCTGAATATATATATGTATCTCCTCCTTTCTAAATATATATATCTCTCCTCTTCTGCATATATATATACAGATATATCCTCCTCTTCTGAATATATATGTATCTTCCTCTTTTGAATATATATATACATATATATGTATCTCCTCCTCTTCTCTCTCTCTCTTTCTCTCTCTCTATATATATATATCCTCCTCTTCTGGATATGAATATCTCTCCTCTCTCTCTCTCTATATATATATCTTCTATTCCTGTACATGAACATGGATGACTGAAAGGCATCTATACCACCAGAAAGTATCCTTGATTACTTACATGTACCTGAAGAGTCCCACCACCCATATGGTAGATTACTTGTGAAAATCTGTGCATTGAAGAGTTTCCTGGCTAACTTGTGGGCAGTTATACCACCAAAGTAAATTATTTACCCTTTATATAGTCTCAGGGAAGGGAGTAGCCTCATAAATCTTGGGGTTCCCATAAGTCCCATGAGCTCTGTGAATCCCTTTAGGTCCATGATTCTCATGAGCCTCCACCTGTATCCCCATTAGGAGGAGGTAGTAGGCCTTATCATATGAATGTCCCATGAGATTCAAGATGGCCTTGGTCAGGTGAAACAGAAGCAATAGCTCATAAGAATTGGGATGTGACATTCCCCTGATTCATTATTCCTAGATCTCAGATATTTCAGCAATAATTTGCTGTATTCAGCAATATCTCAAATAGTCATCAATAATTTTTACATATCTGAAAACTAGGTATTTCCAGTCTCACTCAGGTTTCTTCTTTCTCTCCTCAACAGACTCTTATTGTGATAAGTATTCTTTCTAGGATATACTATAATATCTACCCCTCAATTTTCTCCTATTTGCTTTTTAAGTTATCTTATATCTTTTTAAATCTAATGATAAATATAAGAGATGTGATACAGAGAGGGTAAAAGTACCCCCTGCTGCTATAGCGTTAGTCCCTGTGCGACTTGTAGCTGTGTTGTCTTACAACCAAACAGTTATGCCTGCTTTTAGATTCTGGGATATGGAAAGCACTTTCTCTACTTCTTTTTAAATGGTTCTCATTTTCAACTATAGCTCTAGTGACCCCTAGATTATTGTATTGCCTCACAGAAAATATAGCTTCGGGGTTGTGCTCAGTTTTCAGCATGCTGGTTGTGGATCCACTAATCAAGTTCTATCCAAGAGCTGTACAGTAACAGATAAGAGTGAGAAGCCAAGCCATGGATATTCTACTTTACAATAACAACTTGGAACCATGGATGTAGCTTGGTGGAAGAGTGTTTGCCTAGCATGCATGAAATACTGGAGTCAATCTACACCACTGGAAACAAGGATTATTGCCAGACTTGGTGCTTTTTACCATCATGGATAATGCCAGTGTGTCTTATAGCTATAGAAACATGCTACCAAAAGCCAGCACATCATAAAAGCTTCTAGAATAAAACAGTCATGGGACACTCAAGTTTGGAATCACTAGTTGTTCAGCCTGGAACTGAAAGTTGCACACTATTGAGTACGTTATCCAGCAGCAAGGACATCACTCAGGGGCAGGAAAGATGGGAAGCTTCATACCTTTCATACCTTTCATACCTTTCATACCTTTCATACCTTTCATACCTTTCATACCTTTCATACCTTTCATACCTTTCATACCTTTCATACCTTTCACATCCTTCTGTTTCTCCAAATCTGTACAGTTGCTATGGCAATCAATTGCTTTTCTGCTAAGATCACTCTTCCAATCTTTCATAATTACCACCACCATTCATTCTACTTCAATTGGTTCAGAAATGGTCCCACATTGCTAAGTATTTTTTGTTCAGTCTGCACAATTGTCAGAACAATCATTTTGAAACAGAATTCGAATCATACTGTTTTCCTGCTTAAAAGCCTTTAAAGCTACAAGGTTGCAGTCCTGAATAAAGGTAAAGAGTTGATCTGAAACTGCTGCCAGATTTGGAGCCCCTGTTTTATCGGTAACTTCCACTCTCACACCTTCCGTCCTCACCTTATGGCTCAGAGTGACACATCCGGGCACAGGACTACAGGATGGCTTTTTCTCAGTACTGCAGAAAAGGCCCAGGCATACTGACATTTGGGGATTTTCCCAAGGGCTTGACTCCAGAAAGGGCAGCTCCACAAATGGCCTCCAATAATCCTTGCCTCATGTGTGTGCATGGCGGTGTCTAGTATGTTTTATTGAATAAGGTATGAACTCAATTCTTAACTTCTAAGGAAGAGAAAGGGTCAGATGTGATGTTAAGCCACTTCCAAGGTTAGGTAACAAAATGTGACTTCTGTCTCAGAGGCTCTCAACCTGAAGAAAATCAATTGCCACATCTTGAGCTGCTCTAAGTACAGAGTGAAGTAGCAAGAAATTGATGTGTCTGACCAACAGCCAATAAGGCCATGGCTTCCAACAGTCATGTGAGTAAAGTCATAAGTGGGCGCTTACTTGACTGAGCTTTGAGATGTCTAAGGTACCTGGTGACAGTGCCTTTTTGTGGTTTGGCACTCTCCAAATTCCTGACCTGGAAAAATTGAGAAGATAAATGTCTGTTATTTTAGCCTGATAATTTGGGAGTAATTTGTTATGTAGCATTCTGTAACTAATATAATTACTACACAATCACTCCATAATAAGAGTCATTTTTCACGGTGCCCAGCAACCCAACTAGTTTCCAATTGTCTTTGTACTATTTCGTTCATAAACAAATAATGGACAAGAGGTGCTTGAAGAAAGTAGAGGCAGTGTCATGGTTACCATCAGTTTCTTTAATATGATTATGATGGTACTACAGACCAGAGGCAAGACAGCAAAACAATTGCTTTAGGGTATTGAAAACTAATTATACCAACTCTAGAACTGTGATTGTCCTGGGTTATATTTAGATGATAATATCTGCTTAGCTAGGTAGATTTCAATATAAATTTTACTCTATTTTTGGGTAGAGTTAAGATAACAAATGACACCCTATCATGCTCTATTGAGTCTGATAGCAGTGTGCTGGGCTTTACACTACTAACTTCTACTTACTAGTTATACCTTGATAAACTTCTTACTGTGCTCCCTCAAATGAGAAACTGGGTCAGGAAACAGACAGGGAGCAGGGTTGGTCCCAAGAGAAACTGAGTTGGAAAAAGTGTCTTGACAGAATATTCCCAGGTGACAATATCCTAATAGGCCAAGAGAGCAGCTGATTTCAAAGAAAGCAAACAAACAAATAAAACAACCCCTCAAAAGAAATCAAAACAAAAAAACTCCCATAAAACAACAAAACAAAACGAAAACAACTCAAATAAACCCCAAACAAATGAAAAAAAAATCAACCAACCAACCAAAGCCACTGAAATTCAGCATGTTCAAACTGGAAAGTGTCCTTGTTCTCCACCAGTCTTGCCTGTCAGGACACTTGCTAGGTTTTCTCACCTGGGCCCGATGCAGTGCCACTTTCGTTATACATCATTCAGAATGCAGTTCTCAGCACCACTAATAGGAGCTCCTGCTCATTCTCTCTTTGAAGGAGCGCTGCCTCACCTGCTTTGTGAAATCACCTGCATACCATCCTCTGACTGCATCTTCTGACTTTTTTTTTTTTCTGCACCAAACACATCACAATGCTGTTGTGAAAATCACATAGATTAGTGTCTACACTTCAAGTAATGAAAAGGCCCTAGACTCTGATCTATAAATTGATTTAGGAGATTGTCGACAAACCGCAAGAGAGCATTCAGAGAATGAGTGGACAGTGTAAGAGTTTTAGCAGATTCTTTTTGGCCCCAACCTGGAACATTTTATGTATAGAAATATAGAAAGATATTGCTTCCATGGTGCATGCATAAAGGCTATTTTGACCATCAATTGAAAAAAAATTAAAAGGAGTTTATTATATCTTGCTTCTGTAGGCTCTTTTTAGCATGAAGATACTTGAAACTTTCCATCTGAAATTGTATACGGAAACCACTAGATCAAGAGCCTGGCTGGCAGGCAACATTGAGTCTGATACAGTAAAAGCCAGTGTCTTAGACAGAGTCCCTGGGACAGCTTTATTGGGAATGCCAGAAGTCCAATGACCCTGAAGTCTCCCTCTGACTGTTTTCCACATTAAATAGTTACTAGAATGTTGCTCAAGCTACTGCTGTTGGAGAAGAGAGAGCGCAGAACATTTTCACTTGTGTTGTGCAGACTGTGACCTATGGACAGTTTAAAATCTAAGAATGGCACAAAGTCTCTGTTCAATTGTTATAAGAGATTTAAATATGGGAGCAGGTGATGGTAAAAATAATAGCAAGTTGGGAACAAACCCTTACTTATCTTTTAAAAGTAGCTAAGAAAATGCGTTTGGTGTTAGTTTGCCTTTGGTGGCAGTATTTTTGAAGTTTCTTTAAAGGCTAAGTTTCATGTATAGTACTTTAAATCCTATTCTTTCTAAGCAGCTCTATATAAAGTTGAGGCTGTACTTGGGTGAGTCAATTCAGGCAAAGAAAATAAATGTAATACTTAAAGTATAATCAGATATGATTTATAATTTACATCACTCAGCAATCCCAAATGGAAAATAAGAATATTTAATTGGGATAAAGATCTTTCCCTCAAGTGCTCAGTAAGTCACCTAATTAAAAACCTCCTCTTTGAGAAATGCATGAAAGATTAAATCTGACAGGTGGGCTATTGAGTGTAAAAGTTATAGTTGAATATGTCCCTGATGATTTGAAATACTTAGTTTCCAGGGACGGGGCATGGTTCTTAAGAAAATGAATTGAAATATGACTGAAAACTTAACAGATGGTTCAGGTCTTATTTTTTTAAGGCTAGGTGACCTTCCTGGACTGACTTGTAGGTAAGGCACTGCTGACATAATCAGGGACGTTCGGAGCCTTGAGGAAGTTATGACCAGTTTTAATTCTTACTTCCTGACTTATTTTCTACAAACTGTGCTGAGGAAAAACGAATACATGATTTGCACTAACCACCCCCACCTCTAGCCTTATAATCCAACAGTCAAATGCAGGTAAATCTTGTCAAAAATAAACATGAACTACAAACGTGACACAATCTTAAGTGAATCACATTAACTACAGAACAAATGTATTTTATCAGAGGAAGAAAGACCCATTATTTCTTACCAGTGTGTGTTCTGTGACTGAGAGATACAGCTCACACTGCACTTCATGTACTACTACACTCAGGGATGGAGGGTGCTGAGCAAATGAGACCTGAGATGTACAAAGAGCATTTAGTCCTGTGTTTCTGTGGACAAGTGTGGTCTAAACTTGGCCATGCTGAACTATATAATCAGAGGACAATTGTACAGTATCAAGTAGACCTGGAGAAATGGCAGTGTTTCTCAGTCGGCCTGAGAAAAAGCATGGACAGAGCACACAGGTGTCTAATGCATGCTCAATGTTGGGTGCATCAAACTGGACAACAGAGTCCTGTGGTACTGTCTCTAGCAAGTGAGCCCACAGATCTTAAAACAAGTGTTATTAGCAAACCTGGGTGTGTTTGCAAATGGTTCTACCATGGCTGTGTGGAGAAGTCACACTGTTCAGTGAGGACATACAGAGCTTGCAAGCGTCCTAGGAAAAACCCATTATGTTCACAGGGATTGATGGTCTGAGTGGTAGCATATGAAATACTCCAACAATTTATGTTGGACCTATCCAGGTGTAGCAAGTATGCAGTATGCACAGTCAGCATACTTCATTTTTTTCTGTAACTGTAGTTCACATTTTAAAATCTTATGTTCTGTATCTATCTAATCACCTATGTAAAGATAACTTTGCATCTCATTTTGATTATTCAGGAAAACGTACTCCAGATGTGCTTCACACATGTAAAAATGTGGTTTTTACTTGGTTTTTATATGTATATATGCAAATTCATTAATACCACTAAGTAATGATAATAGTATAATAAAACTAAGAGACAAATCCCTGTGATCCAGATACAGCAATGAATGTTACTAAAACTGGAAACTCTGTGTCTCTACACTTTATTGGCTTTCTCTTCATTGCAAAAGGTAAAAACTATTATAAATTTTATGTCATTCTTTAAGAAGTTATTTTCTTCAACTCTATGCATTCTGAAAACTGCATTATGTAATTTTACTTGGTTTGAATATTTATAAGTGAATTATACTACATATTTTCTTATATAAATTTTGTCTTACCTTTTTATGTAGTTTCATATTTCATATGGCTGGTTCATTTTTTTTAATAATTTATTTTTTATTTCTTCAAGTTACATCTCAATCACAATCCCCTCCCTACTCCCCCCTCCAGTCCCACCCTTCTACCCTCCTCCCCCTCAACCCCCCATCCTCTTCCCTTCTTTTTTTTTTTTAGTTTAAGGTATTTCTTTTTTCCCCCCAACAGCTCTCCCTTTCAGTCCAAGAAATGGTTCTTTTTCTTATAACTATAAATACAATACAAAACAACAGAAATAAATAGGCCACAATTATAAGAGTTATATGGCTTAGCATACATTCCCAATGTCCAGTCCATATGTATTTGGAACCTGACTTTAACATTCTACTATCTAACCATCTCCATGAGTTTAAAGTTCTATATCTAACTCAGCTTTCACACTAGCTTGCCTCATAATTTTAAAAATATCTTCTTAGATCCAGAACACCCTCTTGATTCCTAAACAACTCAAAATTTAACTATGAGACTCTAGCTATCTATTCTCCAACCACCTCAGAGACCTGAGAGGGATAAATATATCTGATTATATAGGAAGTGCAGGGCCTGCAGCTTCCAAAACTGAAAAATGACATACCAGTGGCTGCCTGGACAGTTCCCATTTTCTCTCCATACATTACAGCATCAATCTTCAGCCATTTGGCTCCATTTCTCTGACAGACATTGATTGTAGAGCAGGAATTATGGAGGAATTACCTACCCTGTCTTGGCAGAGCTAGGCTGTCGACTTATCTGCTTCCAAGTTTTGTCCTTTTTGGACAGAAGTCTGTCTACAGTTGAAGCAAGGGGTTTTTCTTGCCAAGAGAACGGCTTACCACCAATTCAATTATCTCCCACTGGAGATTCTTCGATGCCCATCTTCTACTTGGAGTAGAATAGGGGGTGCTGTCAGGAGCTGACATGTCTCTATATCAAAAAATCTTAAGGTAAGAAAACATCTTTGAATGCCATATTCTGCAGATCTCTTGAGGTTTTTGAAGATGCCCTATCTATCTCTTACATTTAGATAAGCAAATATTGCTTGTCTCTTAGCAACTTGATTTCTGAGTAGCTTAGAAAATAACTGTGATAGACTGTCATAGTAACTAACAAAATGACACGTTTTCATGACTATTAGTTTCCGTTTCTTAATTATCCTAAACAGTTTATGTCGGTTGGTAGCAAGAGGTCAAAACTTGACATTTCATTTTTAAGTATTACTACGAACAATACCTTTAAGAAGTGTTACCCTTAATTTTGTATCAATATACAAAGATCAATACCAATGTGGCCAAATATAATCTTAATTTTGTATCAATATACAAAGATCAATACCGATGTAGCCCAATGCAATCTTAATTTTACATCAATATACAAGCGTCAATACCATTGTAGCCAAATATAATCTTAATTTTGTATCAATATAGAAAGATCAATACCGATGTAGCCCTATACAATCTTAATTTTGCATTATTATACAATGATCAATACCAATTTAGCCAAATATAATATTAATTTTGTGTCAGTATACAAAGGTATAAGGCCATATTCAATAATCTGTCCTTTTTTCTTGATCTTTCCTATACTATGTCTATGTCCCATTTTTCTCAAGTCTGTTCTCTCCTATATAGGAGAGAAAGAAGGATCCAGAAAAGAAAAAGAGAGAAGTCCCTGGGTCTAACCTCCAAAACCCATTTAACAAGACCATTTAACAACAAAATTTTCTATTATCTATCAAATAACCAAAGTGGGGGGAACACCCTCCCCACCTTCTGGGGATGGCTGATTCATTTCTTATATTTAAGGTATTTGCTGTCTTTCAGAGGACCCAAGCTAGATTCCCAGCACCTACATTGCTGGCAACTGTAGCTGTTCTAGAGGATCCTATGTCCTCATCTGGCCTCAGCACTGCACACATGTGGCATTCACACATATATGCAGGCAAAACACCCATGCATACTAAATATGGATTTAAAAAAATATGTATAAATCAAGTTGATATTTAGTGCATCCAAAAACAGTTCATTCTTCTGTTTTTTATCTTGATTATCAGGATGCTGATCTGATGAAGGAGGATCTATTAACTTAAGTCTATTTCTGATTCAAATATAACCCCAAGTTATAGATTTTCATGAGACCCAAATAAGAGACTGAATATTTGTGAAATATTTATGGAAGGTCTCTTCAGATTTATAGGTTCAGAACTTCAAAGTTTGCATTCTGCACTACTATAAAATTTCTGAAAGCTGATCTTGGGTTTGTCCTTAGGTAGGCCTCTGACCTTTCTTTATTTAAATATCAAGCAAACTCCTTGAAGACAAGCCAAGCTAGTAATGTACCACTCACTTTTTTGATGCCCTGTACCTCAGTTCGAGGCTGTTGATAGCTCTGAAATCTAATTTTCTTATCACCAGTCCTTTGCGGTTTCCAAGTCTCTACTAACTTCTTTCTTTCTAAATAGACTTCTTTCCTTGAGTTTTTTTGCTGTGTTTTATTTTTGCTTTTTCCTTTTGCCCCATTCAACAACTGTGTAAATCCCCTATGGAGGTGCATGCCTTGTAAAATATTGCTTATTTTCAATGGTTCATTTCTTGGAGCTTTTGGCAATTCTTGTTCTGGCTACTTCCATGGGCCATAAATGCTTTTAAAACATTTTTATTAATGATCTTTGATTTTTGTAATAATTCTTGTCTGAGGTAATGTGAGGATCTGAAGATAAGATTATCCTAGGTTAGGCAGTTGCATCAAAGAAAAATTGTGCTGGGTATATTCAACAGGCAGATGGGATTCTACTCAAGAAATCCCAGCAGGAGGAAGAGCTTAAACTCAGCTAACTTGAAGAAAAAAGTGGGATTGTTTTTAAGCTGGTGGGAAAGCAAGGGAGGAGAAAGTGATTAGGTGACTGAGACCTGTTAGTTAGGTGTAACTTATTCAAGGCTCCCAGACTTCCCACAGAGACTGGCAAATGATGGCTAACTTCACTGATGGTTGGTTATACTTCAAAGAATAGCTCCTGCTCATTGAGAAAGGTATCCTGGATTTTAAAACTAGTGAGAGGCGCCAATGAGATTTACCTTTCAACGGGCTGAAACAGAATTTATGATAGATAGCTTTCTAAGGCAAATACTTTAAGAAAATGGAGGTTAAGAGCCTGTAGCCTAAAAGACACCCATCTGAAGTTTAGTTACACTGAGGCTACATCAGTGCTATTTTGGTCACATGGATCTTAATTCCAGTGACAGTATCCCTATGCCCTTGAAAGAGCTGCCATTGTGAACCAGAAAAGAAGACATATGGAGGCACAGAAGGAAGTGCCCCTAGGAAGGCAGACACATGTGGATAATGTATTCCCTCAGCGAGGGGATAGCAAGGGACAGCCAATCTCTCCAGAAGCTAAGAGCATAAGTACACCCCTGCTGGAGTTATTACAAGAACTAACTGCCAATACCCCAGAAACAGTGAATTGCAGGAAAAGTGTCTCTCTGCTTCTCCCCTACTATCAAATACCAGAATTCTTCATCTCATTAAAGACTCATCATAATTGTCATGTCTTTTATTCATTGCCTTGTCCTGTAATTGATAGTATGAGCTAAAAGCCATGGCTTCCTCCTTTACATTATGTTGATAATGACAAATATAATGATGTTACAAATGATACCTCCACAGTGTTTGATGCAAACCTTACCTTCTTCAGGTGGAAAGTATATTTTTCCATATTAGGGATACAGTAACACTATGATAGAAGCAAAGTCATATATATGCTCAGCAGCTCAGCTATTTTAATTATTTTACTAAATTTTCTTTTGTTCTCATATTTGCCTTCAAGTTATTGTTATCCATGCATTTCTTTTCCGGTTGAAAATGAATCAACCCACACATATATGTATATACAGACATATATGCATATATATGGACATACACATATGTAGACTCATTCAAGTTTTCCTTTTAAAATTTCCTTTTAGCATTACATAATTTGCACTTAAAAATTAAGAAGGAATTTGAGACATCTTACTTAAATATTTTTAACCTTTAAATAATTTTAATATTGTATCTTACTTCTCAGAGTATTTAAGTATTTAGCATAATTCTTTGAACTTTGGAAATGCCCAGCTTTTGTGAAATGAATATAGTTAACGCAAGTGTCAGCCCCTGTGTGTCCTCCAACTCCCAGCTTTCTAGAGTCACATTTCTCTTTAATGTTTTAATAGAGTGGTGAGAGGAGAGTGAAGTGCCCTTGTACTCACACTGCTTCCCAGTATTACTGGTTGGGAGAGAGCTCCATGTTCCCTGGTACTGTATTGCTTTCTTTGAACCATGTATCTGCTTCACTCTGCAGCCTGTCTTCTGAGCTTGTGATTCTTTGGCAATATTGGGTACTGCTCCTCTGAACAGTTATGAGAGAAACTCCTAGTGATGGCTTAGAAAATATAGACAGTTAAAGCTTACTGAAAATTTTGCATGTTCATTAGTCCTTTAGGAGACATACAAACATGGGGAGCTTAGTGACACTGTCTTGGGCACTTGAAACTGAAAAGAAAACAGTCCAATAAATGGTTCTTTTTCTTATAACAATAAATACAATAGAAAACAATAAGAATAATTAGGCCACAATTATGAAAATTATAAGGTATAACATTCATTCCCAATGTCAAGTCCATCCATATTTGACAACTGATACTAATATTCTATTATCTATCTATCTCAATGAGTTTTATACCTAACTCAGTTTCCATCCTAACTTGCATTATCAATTTAAAAACATCTTCTTAGACATAGAACACTCTTTTAATTCCTAAACAACTTAAAATTTATCTGTGAGACTATAACTATCTAGTCTTCAACCACATCAGAGACCTGAGAAAGATAAATACATCTGATTATACAGGAAGTACAGTGCCAGCGGCTTCCAAAACTAAGAAATGACAGACAACTGGCTGCCTGGACAGTCTCCAGTTTCTCTCAATACAACTCATCAAGATAGATAGATAATAGAATATTAATATCAATTGCCAAATAGATATGGACTGGACATTGGGAACATATGTTATACCTTTTAATTTTCATAATTGTGGCCTAATTATTCTTATTGTTTTATATTGCATTTATTGCTATAAGAACAAGACTCATTTATTGGACTAAAAGGGGGAGCTGTTGGGGGGGGGAATATACACCTTAAATAAAAAAAAAAGCAGATAGGAGGGTGAGGGGGAAGAGGGTAGGGGGGTGGGACAGGGAGAAGAAGGGGGATTATGATTGAGATGTAACTTGAAGAAATTAATAAATAAAAATGAAAAAAAAGAGAAACAAGCATTGGATCCAGGATTATTTTCCAAGATAAACACTCAAAGTCTGAGTCAAGAGGACTGCCATAAATTCAAGACCAGTTTTGAATATGTAGTGAGTTTTAGTATGTGATACAAGATGAGACCATATCATAAATAAATATACAAATAAATAGATGGAAGTGAATATGAACCTATTTAGTTGAATGGAATCACACAAAATACTGCTTTAAGTAACCAATGTACTAAAAAAACCCAATGTATTAAACACAATAACAACATATCAAAAAAAAAAAAAGAAGAAGAAGAAAAGAAAACAGACACAAGACTCCTTGGTTGGGCAGGAGAACCAAACACTACACATTTCCTGTTTTGGGCTGGTTCCATTTCCTGTCTTTAGGTCTTCTGCCTAGTATCCCACAGCTCTGGCATTTCCAACATTTCGAGGTCTCCAACACAGTCCAGGCCTTCCTTCACAGCTTCACACAATGGCCTTTCAGGGCCTCCATGCAGAGACCTCCCCTATCACATACCTCAGCACCTTTCTTAACCATGGAGGAAGAGTTCACAACCTCTTTACTACTGTATCCTTTATGACATGAATCTAAAGCCAGAACTACATGGCTGATGCTGCCAAGTTCTATTGCCTGCTTGATATAGAATCTGGTTTGCCCTTTTAATTACATTTGCATAAGCTTTGATTTGTTGCTTTCCTTAATTGAATGAACTGATTCTTTAGACATTTCCTTTTTTCAACTTGGAAGCTTAGCTGACTGAGGTCTTGCCCTGAGGTCAACACTCCTTATATTCCCCATCAGGCCTTTGTTTAAACTTTTCATCTCTTTGACCACAAGAATTGGCTCCAGCATTAAATTTCCTCTTGCTCTTTTTCTCCTCAAATTGTACATTTAATTTTATTTATATTTCTGTATTTGTTCATTTTTGGTGCTGCTTGCTCATTTTCACTGTAGATCTGCATAAAAGTGATCACCAATAACCAAGCAACAGAGTCAATATTAGGCTGTGTTGAAATCTTCTCTGCCAACAAAATTAGTCCAAAAACTTTTCAATTTAGCTCCACCAGATTCTTTCTTTTCTCTCTCTCTCTCTCTCTCTCTCTCTCTCTCTCTCTCCATTTTACATACTGATTTCAGCATCCTCCCTCCTCTCCATCTGGTCCCACCAAGTCCCACCCTCCTCACCCTTTCTTACCTCCCCTTCTCCTCAGAAAAAGGGAACCCCCTCCCCATCAATCCATCCCAGCTCTTCGAGTCACATCAGGATTAAGAGCATCCTCTTCATAGTGGTTGCACAAGCCTGCACTCCCACCAGCAATGGAGTAGGGTTCCCCTTTCTCCACACCCTCACCAGCATGTGCTGTCATTTGAGCTTTTGATCTTAGCCATTCTGACAGGTGTGAGATGGAATCTCAGAGTCGTCTTGAGTTGCATTTCTCTGATGATTAAGGATGTTGAGCATTTCTTCAAGTGTCTCTCAGCCATTAGGGATTCCTCCTTTGTGAATTCTCTATTTAGCTCTGTCCCCCATTTTTTGATTGGATTATTTGGTTTCTTGGCATTTAATTTCTTGAGTTCTTTGTAGATTTTGGATATTAGCCCTCTGTCAGATGTGGGGTTGGTGAAGATTTTCTCCCAGTCTGTAGGCTGCCGTTTTGTTCGAATGACAGTGTCCTTTGCCTTACAGAAGCTTTTCAGTTTCATGAGGTCCCATTTATTGATTGTTGATCTCAGGTCCTGAGCTGTTGGTGTTCTGTTCAGGAAGTTGTCACCTGTGTCAATGAGTTCGAGGGTTTCTCCCACTTTTTCTTCTAGTAGATTTAGTGTGACCGGCCTTATGTTAAGGTATTTGATCCACTTGGACTTAAATTTTGTACAAGGTGATAAGTATGGGTCTAATTTCATTCTTTTACAAGCGGACATCCACTTGGACCAGCACCATTTGTTGAAGATGCTGTCCTTCTTCCATTGTGCTGTTTTGGCTTCTTTTTCAAAAATTAGGTGGCCACAAGTGTGTGGGTCTATTTCTGGATCTTCAATTCGATTCCATTGATCTACTGGTCTGTTTCTATACCAATACCATGCTGTTTTTACAACTATTGCTCTGTATTACAGCTTGAAATCTGGGATGGTGATACCTCCAGATGTTTTTTTATTGTACAGGATTGATTTAGCTATTCTGGGCTTTTTGTTGTTCCATATGAAATTGAGGCTAGCTCTTTCCAAGTCTATAAAAAGTTGTGTTAGTATTTTGATAGGAATTGCATTGAATCTATATATTACTTTTGGTATGATGGCCATTTTTATTATGTTGATCCTACCTATCCATGAGCATGGGAGATCTTTCCATCTTCTAAAGGCCACTTCCTTTTCTTTCTTCAAGGGCTTGAAGTTCTTGATGTACAGGTCCTTTACTTGCTTGGTTAGAGTCACCCCCAGGTATTTTATGTTGTTTGCGGCTATTGTGAAGGGGGTTGTTTCCCTTATTTCTTCCTCAGCCCATTTGTTCATTGTATAAAGAAGGGCTTCTGATATTTTTGAATTAATTTTGTATCCAGCTACTTTGCTGAAGGTGTTTATCAGCTGTAAGAGTTCTCTGGTGGAATTTTTTGGGTTGCTTATGTATACTATCATATTATCTGCAAATAGGGATAATTTGACTTCTTCGTTTCCAATGTTTATCCCCTTGATCTCCTTTAGTTGTCTTATTGCTCTAGCAAGAACTTCAAGTACTATATTGAAGAGATATGGTGAATGGCTGTATCCTTTATTTTATTTACAGTGTTTTAACGTTGTTACCTGCTTTTTTTTAATTAATAAATTTATTTGTTTGTTGCTACAGAGATATGGTGAAAATGGACATCCTTGTCTTGTTCCTGAGTTTAGAGGAAATGCTTCAAATTTCTCTCCATTTAATTTGATGTTGGCCACTGGCCTGCTCTATATTGCCTTTATTATTTCTAGGTATGATCCTTGTATGCCCTTCTCTCCAGAACTTTTAGCATGAAGGGGTGTTGGATTTTGTCAAATGCTTTTTCTGCATCTAGCGAAATTATCTTGGGTTTTTTTCTTTCATCTTGTTTATATGGTGAATGACGTTGATAGACTTTCGTATGTTGAACCATCCCTGCATTCCTGGGATGAAGCCTACTTGATCATGGTGTATGATACTTTTGATGTGTTCTTGAATTTGGTTTGCTAGTATTTTATTAAGTATTTTTTGCATCTATGTTCATGAGGGAGATTGGTCTGAAGTTCTCTTTCTTTGTTGGGTCTTTGTGTGGTTTAGGAATCAGGGTAACTGTGGCTTCATAGAATGAGTTTGGCAATGTTCTTTCAGATTCTATTTTGTGAAAGAGTTTGAAAAGTATTGGTGTTAGCTCCTCTTTGAAGGTCTGGTAGAATTCTGTGCTAAAGCCATCTGGCCCTGGGCTTTTTTTGGTTGGGAGATTTTTAATGACTGTTTCTATTTCCTTAGGGGTTATAGGGCTGTTTGATCTGTTTATCTGATCTTGGTAGGTGGAATCTATCAAGAAAATTGTCCATTTCACTTAAGTTTTCAAATTTGGTGGAGTATAGATTTTTAAAGTAGGATCCAAATATTCTCTGGATTTCCTCAATGTCTGTTGTTATTTCTCCCTTTTCATTTCTGATTTTGTTGATTTGGGTTTTCTCCCTCTGTCTTTTAGTTAATTTGGCTAAGGGTCTATTTATTTTGTTGATTTTCTCGAAGAACCAACTCTTGGTTTCATTGATTCTTTGTATAGTTCTTTTTGTTTCTAAGTTGTCAATTTCAGCCCTTAGTTTGATGATCTCCTGCCTTCTGCTCCTCTTGGGAGTGTTTGCTTCTTTTTTTTTTTCCAATTCACCCAGTTTAGCTGTTAATTCGCTAATATGAGCTGTCACAATTTTCTTTTTGAAGGCACTTATATCTTAGAAAACTTGGAATAGCTTTGCCTCAGGACCCAGCCATACCACTCCTGGGTATATACCCAAATGCCTCTTCACGGAATCATAAGAAAGTTTCCTCATCTATGTTTATAGCAGCCTTAGTTTTAACAGCTAGAAACTGGAAACAACCCAGATGTCCCTCAACCGAAGAATGGGTTAAAAAACTGTGGTACATCTACACAATGGAATATTATTCAGCTATCAGAAACAATGAAATTATGCAATTTGCAGCCAAATGAATGGAACTAGAAAAGCTCATCCTGAGTGAGCTAACCCAGACTCAGAAGGACGCATATGGCATCTATTCACTTATAGTAGGATTTTAGCTATATAGTAGAGGGTATCGATTCTACAACCAACACACCAAAGGGAACTTGGACATAGAGTTTTTATTTTTTAATTTTTATTTATTTTTTTATATATTTTTATATTTTTTCTATTTTTTAGTCTTTTTTATCTATTTGTCTGCTTATTTGTTTGTTTGTTTTTTAGTTCTCTCTCCCGGGCAATGAGACACTTTTCACTGATGGTACTACCTCGTAGACCCCAATGAATGAGGAGGCTCTTGGCCCTCATATGACCTCTCAACTGAGATGAGGGACTGTTATATAAGGACTCCCCACCCCAGAGAAATGGGATGGAAGGGTTAGGAGGTAAAGAAAAAAAATGAAATGAGATGTTTCGGCCTTTTACTACTAATTGTCATAAACTGTTTAGGATAATTAAGAAATGCAAACTAATGGTTATGCAAGCTGGTCATTCTGTTAGGTACTATGACAGCCTATTATAGTTATTTTCTAAGCTAATCAGAAATAAACCTGCTAAGAGACAAGCAACATCTGCTTACCCTAATAGAAGAGACAGATAGGGCCTCTTCAAAAACCTCAAGGGATCTGCAGAATATGGCATTCAAAGATGTTTTCATAACTTTAGATGTTTTTATATGAAGACATATCAACTCCTGACAGCACCCCCTATTCTACCCCAAGTAGAAGATGAGCATCTAAGAATCTCCAGTGGGAGATGATTGAATTAGTCGCAAACCTATCTCTTGGTAGGAAAAGCCCCTGGCTCCAACTATAGACAGAATGCTGTCCAAAAAAGACAAAACCTGGAAGCAGGTAAGGTGACAGCCTAGCTCTGCCAAGACAGGGTAGGCAAGTCCTTCATAACCCCTGCTCTACAATCAATGTCTGTCAGAGAAACGGGGCCAAATGACTGAAGATCGATGCTGTAATGTATGGAGAGAAAATGGGAACTGTCCAGGCAGCCACTGGTATGTCATTTCTTAGTTTTTGAAGCTGCAGGTCCTGTACTTCCTGTAAAATCAGATATATTTATCCCTCTCAGGTCTCTGATGTGGTTGAAGAACAGATAGCTAGAGTCTCATAATTTAATTTTGAGTTGTTTAGGAGTCAAGAGAGTGTTATAGATCTAAGAGGATACTTTTAAAATTGTATTGCAAGTTAGTATGAATGTTGAGTTAGATATAGAACTTTAAACTCATGGAGATGGTTAGATAGTAGAATGTTAAAGTCAGGTACCAAATATATATGGACTGGTCATTGGGAATGTACACTAAGCCATATAACCCTCATAACTGTGGCCTAATTACCTCTGTTGTTTTGTATTGTATTTATTATTATAAGAGAAAGAGCCATTTGTTGGACTGAAAGGGGAAACTGTAGGGGGAAATAAGATATACCTTAAACTTAAAAAAAAGGGAAGAGGATGGGGGGTTGATGGTGGGAGGGTGGGACTGGAGGGGGGAATAGGGAGGGGACTGCGATTGGGATTTAACTTGAAGAAATAAAAAATAAAGGAAAAAAAAAGAAAAAAAAAACGATTACATAAAAAAGAGCATCCTCTTCCACTGAGGCCAGACAAGGCAGCTCAGCTAGGATAACGTGGTCCACAAAGAGGCAACAGAATCCATGTCAGGGACAGCACCCACTCCACTTGCTAGGGGATCTATGGGAATATCAGCTACATATGTGGAAGGGGCTGCGGTCCAGTCCATACATGCTTATTTGATTGGTGCTTGAGTCTCTGTAATCCCCCAGGGACCTAGATTAGTGGACTCTCTTGGTCTTCTTGTAGAGTTCTTGTCCCCTCTGGATCTCAGTTGCTAATTTTGTTATCCCCTGAAAGCTCTTGAGCTGGGCCGTTGTTGCTCTCAGCTGCCTTCCAGTTGGGTCTTGCTGTCAGTTTGTGGAGAGAGCAACCTATATAGTCTTGGCAACAGCCTATGGGATTGTCTGTGGGACCTCTTTGGACAATCCCTTTCATCAATTGGATGAAACCCAGTCCTGGTACTAGAAGCTTTGTTTGGTGATAAGATAGGGCCAGTCGGAACTCCATATCTGTCATTATTTGGAGACTTCATTAGGATCACTTTTATGTATTTTAGAGAGTTTACCCTGAAGTAGGTTTCCATATTACCCCTCAAATGTCCCTCAATTCTAGGTGTCTCTCTACTCACTGCTTCCCTCAGCCCTTCCTCCCTTCCCCCTCCCCACCTGATCCTCCTGTTCAATCTCCCCCTGTCCCCAGTATACCCATAAAATCTATTCTATTTCTCCCTTCCAGGGAGATCCATGTGCCCCCTTCCTTAGTCCCTTCTTTTATACATAACCTCTCTGGCTCTCTGTATTATAACTTGGTTATCATTTATTTAAAAGCTTGAGACACAACCACTAGGCAGAGAAAGCGCTAACTGGGAGTGGCATGGGTTTTTGAAACCTTGAACCTCGCTTCCAGTGACATAGCTTCTCTAACAAGGGCATGCCCCAGAATCTTTCTTGAACAGTTCTACCAACTGGGGACCAAGTATTGAGCCAAATAAGCCCATGGGGCCACTCTCATTCAAACCAACATAACTGAGTAACAAATTCCAAAAAAATAGGCTTGAGTCCAAAGGAAAGATGGTGATGGTTTTCAGGGAAGTGAGCATGGTGGTGAAGTAGCTGGAGATCTGAAAAGCATTTACTTCAGAATAGAACATTGCATGGGGTTCTGCAAGTGGGATAATGGAAATCAAGAATGGAGAATCTGTTAGAATGACATAGGCAACAAACATAAGAAAACTAATGTGAAGTACTACAAACCAATATATTGTTCAGACTGCATTTTGTGATATTGAAATTTCTCAGGCATTTTCTTTCCTTGGCCCCTTCCCTAAGCCTTTCTCATTACAACTGTCTTTTCTCCCTCAAAATCCCCCCTTTTCGCCATTTAATTTCTTTACATATTTTTACTATGCACTATTTTATCATAGTATCTGAAATAGTAGAATTATTATATGTGTAATTTGCATCTAAATCTGCTTCACTTGGAGGCCAAGCTTCATGATAACAGCAAATTTATTAGCTCTTGCTAAAATATTGCAGTAATATGACTAACTTAAAAATATTAAAATCACATCATTTCTTAGGTCAAACTCTTAGGCTCAGGCACCCCTTAGAGCTTTCAATGTGGTAGGTTCTCTGAAGGGATGGTGGGTATGTTCACTCCCCCACTGAGTGAGTACAGTGCTATTCCACTGTCCTAACTCCACCCTGTGTCCTTGCATCTCATTTGCTATGTATCAGCTGTAGAGTTTGCAAGTGCCACAAGAAGATTACCTTTTTAATTGTTTTTTTTTTTTTTTTTTAGTTTCCATTCTATGTGTCATGTCTTATCCTCAAAAAAAAATATTAGTTTTGGTAATTCAAAATGACTTTGACAAACTATAAGCTATTCTATCAGTAATATATTCAAAGTAAGCACTTCAGGTTAACAAAACAGTGTCCAGATGCTTAATAATGAATTTGCCTTACACAAGTCTTAGTGAAGGATAGTGCCCAAGTCTCATGATAGACATGTGTTCTTTTGTAGGGATAATTCTTCTTTATTCGACCATTCCATGTTTCCATATCCAGATTTCTTCACCAGGGCGGATAAGAAATTGGCAGAAATCATTGATCATCATGTAAGTCTGACTTTCTTTTTTTAATTAAAAAAATTAAATATAATTACACTATTTTCACCCTTCAACCCTTCCCATACTCTCCATATATATGTTCATTATATATTAGATATACATATTAAATACATATATATGTACTTATATATAACTATATAAATACAGCCAGTTCAGTCTATATAATATTATGTGTATGTACATGATCTGAAGGCTAAACATTTGGTATCAGATTAACAATTTTGGGCCTCTGTTAGCATTTGTTAATAACTTGTAGTTTGTCTGTCTTGTTTGTGTAAGGTTGAAGCCCCATGCTATTTCACCCTTTCATAAGCATGTGAAGTGATGTCACCCTTGTTTAGGTAGCCATGCTGATGACACTTCATGGTCTAGCTTCTCTGACATTCTCCAAAATGCCTTTCTTAAACTAGCAGAACAACGTTTAGTCTTCAAAGGAAAATTGACTTATATATTTCTGACACCGAAGCATTAACGGGTGATGTTCAAGATGTAGCTCATCACCATCCATTGCCAAGCTTGACTATGAAGCGCTACAGTGTTACGCAGTGGGATAGCACTCCTCAATGCCTGAAATGAGATGTGTGCTTTGTGAAAGACTAACTTAATTCCAGTTCTTGTGTAAGTTCTGATATCTCACAACACAATCTGGTATTAGGTCGTGAACACCAGGCCCCTCTGCAGTGTAGCTCTAAACAGAACACAAATCTTTCTGCTCTCTCTTCCCCGACATTCCTTTCCTTAACAGTTAAGAAGGACCCCTAATTGCTTTGTACATAGTTAGTTAAACAGGCAATTGTAATGTAAGATTCACGTAGAACACTTGAACCATTTTGTTTTATGTTTCTCATGCTTTTTTAGCTCACAAGCATCGTTTTATTTATACATTTAAAGCAGCAGAGCTGAAGTAGGAGGGATGTTATTTTCTATTTTCTTACCAACTACCACATATATCCCTAGCATATACTATATGCTTAAATTATGTTTATAACTCAATATGATCCATCAGACTTTGATTATATTCTAGATTATATTTCATTCTACTTAATGAGTGATTTCTTAAAAAAGAGAAGATATTATTTCAATGGTTATTTATTACATAGTATTTAAGCCTCTCTAATAGGTATAAGCATTGAGTTTCAGGAACTGATTGATGTCTTTGTATCACAAAATAAGAGGTACACAACTATACTATTATAGACTAACAAAGATTTTGCTGACCAATCTATATTATGTATCAGTCTTCTCATAACCTTCTAATAACTCATAAATTTCAACATCTGTATTTTCTTAATCACTTCAACAAAATGATATGAGATATACTGCATTGGATAACAACTTGTCAACATTATACACAATGCACTTATATAAATATATATACTATTTTATTATATAATGTATATACAAATATATGTGTATATGTATATAAAAAGTAAAATGAATTTGGGATCCTTTAGGATAACAAGACAGAAGATAATAGTTTGAATGAAAGAAAAGTCTGGGAGATGGCTTCTATGAACCATCACCTTTTGCTTTTTCCAAAGCTATAAGCATTATCTAAAATTCCCTGCTGTGAGCCTGCTTGTGTTATGGTGGAATAAGTAGGAAACATTTCTCTCTGGAAAAAATGTTGGAAAAATTATTAAATCCAAGTTGTTTGATATGCTGAATAATAAAACTTCTAATAGTTTGTAGATATTAATTTGGGAAATGATGAGTCTTTGGATATTATATTATTAAGGTTTTCTTGCATATACCATTTTATTTGATATGAATAAAGAAATAGCTCTTTGTCCTTATACTTTACACTTTGAAAAGTCTCTGACCTTAGTTAATTCAATCATCACAGCAGTCCTGTTAGACGTTTACCCACAGGAACAGTGAATTATGGATTGCAATCCATTGACTTTCCGGAAGCTTTAAAGTGAGAACAATGAGTCTGTGAACAAAATGAAACCTCCAGATCTCATTGCTTCACCTTCCTTCTCACCTCATCACAGATGATTGAATGCTTCGTTTATAGTCATTAGGCAGAACCGTCAAAGTGTAGTAGCACTTGTAATGTTAATAAGAAACAAAAACAGGAACACAGACTTAGTTACCTGTCAGTGAGACACTTTGCCCTAGTGGTGCTGCCTTGTAGGTCCCCAGTGTATGAGGAGGCTCTTGACCCTCATATGACTGCTGCACTGGGGCGGGGGACTGATATGTAGGGACACTCCACTCCAGAGGAGTGGGATGGAAGGGATAGGGGTAGAGGGTAGGAGAGTGGGACTGTGAGGGGTGGAAAGAAGACACTGTGATGGAGATGTAACCTGAAATAATACATAGACATTAAAAAAGAAAAAGAAACATATACTTTTAACTGCAGGCACAATTCTCCTTTCAAGTCTGACTTATTTTATTGAGTGGCTATAACATGCAAGAAATAGGAGGGTTCGTTTGTTACTCATAATGAATTCAGTTACTTTGTACATTGCCAGTAATCCATAGCATGATGACTATGTTGAGTGAATGGGATGAATCAAGCAGTAAGTGGTGTTTACATTTCCTATCAGCTTCCAGGTAGCACAATGAAATGTCATCCAAATTGAAATAGTCAAAGGCAGCTAAAACAAATCTGCATTATATTTATGGTGGTGAGGCTAATGAAAAGAAGAATTTTGGTATTATGGATTGTGACCATGCCAAATTTGAAGAATGGGAAAAAGGAGCAAAAGCTGTTTTCTGGACAATAATAATATGATAACTTATTAACTGTCTTCATATGTTAATATATTTCATATATACTATGTGAGGGTTTAAAAAATCTTATTTTAGTGGCAAGTCTTAAGAGTTAATTATCACATAGGGGAAATGAGAAAAGGGGGTCTTTAGGGAGGGAGAGGAAGATAAGTAAATACAGAAGAAGGTGGGAGGAAGGTAAAGGAGAATAGCAGGATGTAAGTGGTTACAGAGCCTCCCCTGTTGTCATTTCCCTCATCCAGAGAAGGGTAGGGAGGAAAATATAGGAGAAGGAAGGAGATTGGTAAATAGTAATAAGGATGTCTGAAAAAGCTACAAGGAATCATACAATTAACTATTTCCTTTAAAAGCCTCTCTATATATGCATTTATTTGTAAATCTATGCATGCAATAACAGTAAAAATTAGGTCATGAGTTTGCAAGGAAGTGGGGAGGGGAGTAGGGAGGGTCCAGAGAGAGAAAGGGGAAGAAGAAATGTTATTTATATTATAATCAAAACCCCCAGACTTCTTATAGATTGTTTCAAATGAAATAAAAAAGAAAAGTTAATAATCACTTTTGAAGTTACAGCACCTGCCTATATTTTGTCACCAACTTTGGTTTGCCACTTCTGGTTAGGGAGCCCACTTCCACTTCCACCCCATCTCCAAGGACTGCTAGTGTGTCAGAAAGTCATCTGGGAATCAAGCCCCATACCAAGTCTCCACCAAGGTCTTGTTCCCCTCTAGGACCTTCATTACTCAAGGTCAGTCTTCACAGGCTGCCCAAGTCTCTCATTGTTCATGTCTGCTTTCCTTTATCTACCATTCTGTTATCTTTATCATTCCCAAAGAACACAGGCTCACCTAGTTTATAATATCTTTGATCCAATCTTCTGAGATACAGATCGTTGTATATTCAGTGCATAACCTTACCTCTCTGTTTTTGCTGTACTTTTAACAAAGATTCCACATTACCAACACATTTTTTTTTCTGATTCTAGTATTCCTTATGTGCATGTTCCCTCCCTTTACTTCCTTTGTACATTCAGTTCATAACCTTACCTCTCTGTTTTTGTTGTACTTTTAACAAAGATTCCACATTACCAACATATTTTTTCTTTGATTCTAGTATTTCTTCTATGCATGTTCCCTCTCTTTACTTCCCATGTAGAAACAAACTACTACCAAGCGTTCCCACCATGATTTATTACTTCTCTTAATTCTCTATACTCATACTCACAATAATTAATATACCAGCATATATAGTAGTATTGGTGTCTCTCTACTCCCCATAACAATCAAGTGGACCTAAAAGACATTAATCACAACATAATAATATTCAGGGACTTTATTACTGCACCCTCACTGTCATTCAGCAGAGTAATGCTGAAATTAAATGACATTATAAGTAAAAAAGGATTTAGCAGATATCTACAGAGCACTCTACTAAAACACTATAAAATACACACTCTTCTTAGTAGCACATGTGGAACTTTGTCTAAAATAAATCAAATATTAGGACACAAAGCAAATTTCAAGAGATATGGGAAAATTGAAATAATTCCTTACAGTCCATGTGATCACAGTATGAGAAGACTACAACTCACGAGCAAGAGAATCAATGGAGCATACACAGACTCATGCAGAGTAAATAATATGACATTGGATTATGAAGAGATGAAAAGTAAAATTTAAAAATTTCTGGAATTATATAAAAGTGAATACATAATAATATCTATGATTGCAGTGCTAAGAGAGAAGCCCTTAGAGCTATGAGAGAGAGAGAGAGAGAGAGAGAGAGAGAGAGAGAATTCTGAAATCAATGACCTACTGTTGTACCTTCAGCCTGGAAAAACAAGAAAAAAAATCAAACCCAAGTCATTAGATGGGGATAAATAATTAAGAACAGGGCAGAAACTAGCGAAATAGAAATAAAACAAAAACAAAAAAGCACTGAAATAAAAAGTTAGGGTTTTTGAGAAGATAAACAAATTGGAAAAAAATCAGCTAAATCAACCAAAATAGAGAAAGGATCCAGATTAGTGAAATTAGAGATGCAAAGAAAGAAATTTTAAGATACCAATGAAAACTAGAAAATCATGAAGAAATACTTTAAAGTTTTATATTCCACTGAATTGGAAAATTCAGATGAATTTCTAGGTATGCATGACCTACCAAATTTAAAAAAGATGAAATAAATAATACAAGCAGATTTGCAACAAATATAAAAATGGAAGCAGTAGTTAAAATGTTCCAAGTTCTAAGAAGATGTTTTTTAAAATTGTGATGCAAGTTAGTATGAAAGCTGAGTTAGATATAGAACTTTAAACTCATGGAGATGGACTGGACATTGGGAATGTATGCTAAGCCATATAACTCTCATAATTGTGGCCTATTTATTTCTGTGGTTTTGTATTGTATTTATTGTTATAAGAGAAAGAACCATTTGTTGGACTGAAAGGGGGAGCTGTTGAGGGGAAAAAGATATACCTTAAACTTAAAAAAGGGGAAGAAGATGGGGGGTTGAAGGGGAAGAGGTGGGGAGGGTGGGACTGGAGGGGGGAGTAGGGAGGGGATAGTTATTGAGATGTAACTTGAAGGAATAAAAAATAGATTATTTAAAAAAATGTTCCAACTTTAAAAAATAGTGAGATCTAAATGCTTTCAGTTCAGCCAGATCTTCAAAGAACTAGGACCAATACTTCTATAGAAAATGAAGGAACACTTCCAAAGTCTTTTGAAAGAACTGGCATTATCCTTATTCTAAAAGCAGAGAAATACATACCAAGAAGAGAAAGTTACAGACCAATCTTGCTGATGAACATAGACCCAAAAATTCTCAATAAAATACTTGCAGATTAAATTCAAGAACATAAAAAAAAATCATTCATCTTGATCTAGTAGACTTCACTACAGACATGCAGGGATGTTTTAACATATGAGATTCAATCAATATAACATCACACAGTATCAATTACAGAAATCACAAATCCATCTTAATAGATTCAGAAAAGGTCTTTGAAAAACCCCTATATCCCTTCATAATAAAAGCTTTAAAAAACTAGGGATATTGGGGGAGACACCTCAACTAAGTAAGAGCTGCATTTGGCACACATAGAGCCAAAGTCATGCTTAAATTTGAAGTATCCCCCTAATAACACAGACAAGGCAAGGGTCCCTTTTTTCATGCCTATTCAATATAGTAATCATTTCCAAAATTATCAAAGGCCTCAATGTTAGATCTGAAATTACTAGAAGATAATGTAGGTAGTGCACTTAAAGATACTAGCAAGCCTTTCAAGTAGGACTCCAGTCAGGAAATAAGGCTAATTAATGACCAACAAGTGGAAACCTATGACATTAAAAAGTGTTTACACTGCAAAGGAAGCCTACAAAATGGAAGAAGTTCTGTGCCAACTACACACCTGACTGAAAGTTAGAATCTTAAATATAGAAAGAGCTTAAAATTTAAATATCATCTAAGCAGATAATATATTTAAAGATAGTTTAAGGAACCAAAGATAGAGTTTTCCAAAGAAGAAACACAAATGACTAATGAATACTTTAAAAAAATTTACCATTCTTAACCACCAGAAAATACAAATTCAAAGTGGTTGGACATTTTATCATATACCAGTCAGAGTGACTATTATTAAAGAAATAAATAGCTATGAATGCTGGCAAGGATGAACAAAAATACGGTCCTTTAGTCTGTGTTGGTGAGCAGGTAAACTGGTGTAACCCCTAAGGTAATCAATGTTCATATTCCTCAGACAGCTCAAAATAATGCTGCTGTGTAGCCCAGCTCTATCACTCTTACGGATACAGCTAAAGGACTCCGTACCCCACAGTGGGCATTCCTTCACTTCCATGCTTCTTGCTGCTCTGTTCACAGTTGCAAGGAAGCAGAATCAGCTTAGATGTCCATCAGGGAATGAACAGATGATGAGCAAACACACTTTGGTCATTGGACACACAGAAATCAAGTTGGAGCTTCTCTGGAATTTTCCTCTCTACTGACTAGATTTCACAGTGATAGAAAATGCTATAAAGGCTATTGCAGGAGAAAAGCCATCAACCATCTTATTCTGTGGTGAATCCTATGAGCTACAATGAGCTGCACCCTCTAGGGCATTAGTGGTATGATGGTTATGTGAACAGCCAACAATTTTCCAATTGAAACTGAGGTCTGTTTCATGGGAAAGAGTACATTCATGGTACTGTCAGCCTGGTTAGGAGCCAATGGCTAGGCAGGTCATAGACCCCGAGGAAAGCCTTATAGTATTGTTTTGCTAAGTGCACATAAAATATTCATATTTATATACATATATTAGTGTTGCACCCTACCTTCTTACTATATTGGGTAGTGGTTAATGAAGTAGTCCATAAGTATCCAAAGTGTCCAAAATAGGCAAAACCATATACCTACAAACAACAAAAATGGAATCAGCATGTTGTATTTATATATTTTTACATACATATATATATACATACAAACATAGATATATGTAATAATAATAAAATAAAAAAAAAACTTGAGCATGGGATGGAGACATGGGGTGGGGGCTTTGAGGGAAGGTGACCTGGAAGGGCTGGAGATAGGTAAGGGAGGGGGCAAATGATGTAATTGTCTTTCAGGTTAAAAACTAAAACTAGAGGATCAGGAGAGGCACAGTGAAACAATGTCTTCTGGTCATGTCATAGCCATTGAAATAACGTTGCCATGGTTGCCTGCACAAGACTTACACAAGACTGGGCACTTCTGCACTTCATTATGTGTAGGGAAGCAGTCTATAGAAGTCCTCACATCTACTGGGGGACTAGTGGCCATTGACTGTTTATTGATGCTGGGTTGTCATTTCCTTCAGCAGGATAGACTCCAATAAATCACCCTTGCCTCAGTAAGTAAAGAAGCTCTGATCCACACATGTAAAAAACTGACTAGACCCAGTGCGTCACACACAAAAAGAAGACATGAAAGTCAGGGCAGGGGGACTTGCTGAGAAGAAGGGTTTCAGTGGGGAAGGAAAGGAAGGAGACAGGAATAGAGTGCATGTAGCAATGACTGAAATTCATGGTATAAGAATTGGTATGAGACAGGTAAATAAAAATTTAAAGGGCCAAAAATGAAATGTAAGAATTGACATATGAGAAAAAAGTATCTGTTGCTATTGAATATCACAAATTTGTGAACTAAATCAATTTGAAGTAGTGCCTGAATGGATGTTTTTATCACAATTGCTTTTAAAAAATACCCTGGGATGTTGAAACAAATCCTCCTTTTAAGATGAAATTCTGTTTCTGTGGGGAATGTATATGTCTGTGAATTTTTCAAATGTGCTAGAATATAAGAAACCTGGCGAATGCCTCAAAAATCGTGAGAGGAGTTTGGCATACAACACTGTGCATTTGAAAAGCTGTTTGACATGTACTTTTTTCATGGAAAATAACACTTAAATGAATTATTATTTCTGGACAGTGGCAAAAAGATATGGAGATCTGGAAGCAAGAAGAAGAAGCATGTGAGGCCCAAAGACAGAAAGATGAAGAGGAAAAAGAGAAAATTCACTTTCAAGAAATTATGAAGCTAAGAGAAAAGAAACTGAACAAGAAAACCAAACCTTATGAAATCATTTCATTACAGAAAAAAAGTGACGTGAGAGAGGAAAGTGGACCCTGTGGGCTGGAAAGGACACAACAGCAAACTCGAATAAGTGAGCCAAGTGGTAGGAAAGCTTTCTCAGAGGTGATTTGAGGCCATTTTCAAAAAAAGAGTTGTTAGCATCATACCAGTAAGTAGTCCCGGTGTAGTCTTCCGTGTACACTCAACTGCTCCTCGCATGTAGGTGAAGTGATTTCCCCCGCCACCCCTGCGCTTCCCACACTGGTCCGCCCTTGTTCTAGCATAGCCTTCTCACTTACTATCATCATTTACAATCACTATCACTAATCTGTGAGAAGTGAACCGAAGATTAATGAGTCAGGGAAGAAGGGCTATGTATGAGAATTTTTCTTGAAAACATGAGTGAACATAGACTTGAATTCTGTTAACTCACTTTTATTTAAATAAAGATGTTATGATGCCTCTGGTATCTGTATTTCATAATCGGTTTTTGAAGAGCTAAACCCTATTTGATATATGACTGTACAGCAGCAAGTCCAGAAAGGCAAGTCTCCCAAGATCAGTGTGATACTTAATGGACGGCTAAAGAGACCCCTCAGTGACAACAGTTTTAGTTTGCCATGTGAGTTTATGAAAACAGATTTGAAGGACTCCAGAAAGTTCAATACTAAGTACTGAAGGCATTCACCAATCAGGAATTATTTTATAAATGCTGTTTCACTTCATCTCAGACTCTCAGCCTATGGGAAAGCGTAACAGGATGGAGTTCCTATGGTACCTGATATTCCTCTTTTTGAAAACACAGATAATATATTTTTCAATTTCACACATGTGGTTTGGTGATACTCAAGAGGGAAGTACTTAATCAGGGATGTCAAATGCTGATAAAGGTTAGAGTGGCACCACAAATTAGCAAAGAGGCCTAGGGAAAATCTACTCCATATAGAGAAATTCCCTACTACTTTGCCACACTTGTACACATAGCACTGGGTTTCTTAGTCTTCCAGGAAGGCTCCAGGTAAGATTTCTTTGGAGAGGAGAGTTATTGTCTCACAGAGCTGGCAAGTACTTTTGGGGGTTAAATTTGACATAGGGACACATGCTCGTGGTTTCTATAATGTGATTTTTAGGGATTATTTTTTGGTGGTGGTATTGTTCAGGGTAACAGTAACCAATGGTAGAAAAATGTTGTGGGCAGTTTTCTATTTTCATTCATCATTTAGCTGGCTCATAGTCACGTTTCCTCTACAACTCTTGTCATATTCCCTTCTGTCCTAGAGAAAAATCTCACAATGAATGTGTCCTTCCCATACATCTCCATCATCTTTGCTTTATATTCATATGCAAAATGAAATACTGTTCCAGAAGACTAGCTAATTTTGTGTCTTCATGAGCTACTCACCACTTCATAAGACTCTTTCCACCACTCTATTCATGAAAGTCCAGATATTCTCCCATCCTTCCACTCACACCACAGTCTCATTAAGGCCACAGTTGATGTGAACTTTACAAAACTGGCTATTTTTTAATCTTATCTACTGGTTCATTGGTACGTGTAATCATTGGGCTATAGTAGGAAAGGGATTTGGATAGTGTAACTGCTTTTTAGAAGAACTTCAATTAATCCTTCTGTTTCTATACCATCTTTGTAGAAAGAAGTTGGTCCCTCAATTTCTGAGTCTTTCTAGCATCTGAGGTCTGTTCTGGTTAAACTGGAGACTTTTTTTCCTTTATTTTTTATTTCTTCAAGTTACATCTCAATCGCAGTCCCCTCCCTAGTCCCCCTCCAGTCCCACCCTCCCACCCTCATCCCCCATCCTCTTCCCTTTTTTTTTCTTTTAAGTTTAAGGTATATCTTATTTCCCCCTACAGTTTCCCCTTTCAGTCCAACAAATGGCTCTTTCTCTTATAATAACAAATACAATACAGCACAACAGAGGTAATTAGGCCACAGTTATGAGGGTTATATGGCTTAATGTACATTCCCAATGACCAGTCCATATGTATTTGGTACCTGACTTTAACATTCTACTATCTAAACATCTCCATGAGTTTAAAGGTCTATATCTGACTCAACATTCATACTAATTGCAACACAATTTTAAAAGTATCTTCTTAGATGTATAACACTCTCTTGACTCCTAAACAACTCAAAATTTAATTATGAGACTCTATCTATCTGTTCTTCAATCACCTCAGAGACCTGAGAGGACAAATATATCTGATTTTATAGGAAGTACAGGGTCTGCAGCTTCCCAAACTAAGAAATGACATACTACTAGTGGCTGCCTGGACAGTTCCCATTTTCTCTCCATACATTACAGCATCGATCTTCAGTCATTTGGCCCCGCTTCTCTGACAGACAATGATTGCAGAGCAGGAGTTATGAAGGACTTACCTACCCTGTCTTGGCAGAGCTAGGCTGTCGACTTACCTGCTTCCAGGTTTTGTCCTTTTTGGACAGCATTCTGTCTACAGTTGGAGCAAGGGGCTTTTCCTACCAAGAGATAGGCTTGCGAATAATTCACTCATCTCCCACTGGAGATTCTTCGATGCTCATCTTCTACTTGGAGGAGAATAGGGGGTGCTGTCAGGAGTTGATATGTCTTGATATAAAAAAAATCTGAAGTTACGAAAACATCTTTGAATGCCATATTCTGCAGATCTCTTGAGGTTTTTGAAGAGGCCCTATCTATCTCTTATATTAGGGTAAGCAGATGTTGCTTGTCTCTTAGAAGGTTTATTTCTGATTAGCTTAGCAAGTAACTATATTAGGCTGTCATAGTACCTAACAGAATGACTGGCTTGCATAACCATTAGTTTGCATTTCTTAATTATCCTAAACAGTTCATGACAGTTAGTAGTAAAAGGCCAAAACATCACATTTCATTTTTTTTTCTTTACCTCCTAACCCTTCCATCCCATTTCTCTGGGGTGGGGTGTCCTTATATAACAGTCCCTCATCTCAGTTGAGAGGTCGTATGAGGGCCAAGAGCCTTTTCATTCATTGGGGATCTATGAAGCAGTACCATCAGTGAAAAGTGTCTCGTTGCCTGGGAGAGAGAACTACTAAACAAACAAATCAATAAGCATACAATAGATAAAAAAGACTAAAAAATAGAAAAATATAACTAATATATAAATAAAAAATAAAAATTAAAAATAAGAAGTCTATGTCCAAGTTCCCTTTGGTGTGTTAGTTGTAGTATTGATACCTTCCACTATATAGCTAAAATCCTACTATAAGTGAATAGATGCCATATGTGTCCTTCTGAGTCTGGGTTAGTTCTAGAAAAGCTCATCCTGAGAGACCTCTTCACGGAATCATAAGGAAGTTTCCTCATCTATGTTTATAGCAGCCTTATTTGTAATAGCTAGAAACTGGAAACAACCCAGATGTCCCTCAACTGAAGAATGGGTTAAAAAACTGTGGTACATCTACACAATGGAATATTATTCAGCTATCAGGAACAATGAAATTATGCAATTTGCAGCCAAATGGATGGAACTAGAAAAGCTCATCCTGAGAGACTTTTTTTTTAAACTGGAGACTTTTGTGTATCTTTTCTGTTATAGTCTTGATTCTCCTTGTTCAAATATCCTCAAAGTTCCATATTTTCTTCGATATTTCCAGTATGACATCATCTTTTATCTTTGCACATTCATGGCTTTGTTTTTTTTTCTTTTTAGCCCTTTTGCTGTCATAGTAATTGTGACATGGAAGGAAGCAGAAATAGGATTTCTATATTAATAGTAGACAATGATACCAGGAAAGATTAGAGGAAAGGGAAAAGGGATGATTAGAATTCTTACAACTTTCTTCTTAAATTACATTTTAAGATATGAAAGCACAGACAACTATTTGTCTGTCTTTATTTCTGATTCCTCCTGAAATGTCACCAACTTTATGCTTCTAGATCTGTAGCCACATTCTAGTTTTGATGTCTGGTTGCTCTGAAATACCAGACAAGTTAATAAACCCCTTGTATTTAAGTTCACTCATTTTAATTGACATAATTAGGTAAAGATTGTCACAGACAAAAGCTTATTAGCAGAACAAGGTTATCAATAATTTTAACAGAGAAGTTAACATAAAGAATTGATTTTAAAAGTAGTGTGTGTGTGTGTGTGTGTGTGTGTGTGTGTGTGTGTGTGTGTGCCTGAACAAGTTTATGTGCACCACATACATGTAGGAGTCCTTGGAGACCAGATAACGATGCTGGATTCCCTGGAACTAGAGTTATAAGCAGGTGTGAGCCACAATGACATGAGCCCTGGGAACTGAAGTCAAGTTTTTTCCAAGAGCAATAAGTGCTCTTAACTGATGACTCATCTCTCCAGCCCCAAGAAATTATTTTTAAAAGATGTTTTAGAACTGAAATCAATGAATGGGGAATACAGGAATAACACAGAACTGTAGGCAACTGCTTACCCTTTAGATCCATGGACTCAAAGACACTAGGATTCTGGAGATGAGTGGAGATACCTCACAGACTTGTGGATCTTTGGTGAGGAGACTGCCCTCCAGTTGCTGGTGTTTCTGAGGGACACAATACAGCTGGTTTAGGGAGCACAAAGAAATCATCAAAAGGGGGACAAGATGTCTTTTTCTGAACACACTGCCAAGAAAAGAAAAATCCAGAAACAATCAGATCCCCTTTTCTCTCAACTATCCTTCAGCTGTGGTTTTCCAACATCATAAAAAGAGGAGAGATCAGTTTAGAACTGATGTTACTAAATGACTAGGAAAGATGCGCAATGCCTAGAAAGTTCTAAACTATACAATGTAAAGAACACTCCCTTTTATTTTGCTAAAATATATTTGTAGTACAGCTTATCTTCTAGCTTTGCTTCCAGTTTGAAAGAATAAACCAAGGCTTTTTGGAATTCATTGGTTATGGATTTTTCATAAGTTATTGTTAGTAACCATCAAAATAAAAGGATATAGTTTTTACACAAACTAACTCATAGCCTTTCACATGACTGAGAATGAAATCCTCATAAGACTCTGGGTTTGTTTCCCTGCAGGACCAGAAGCTAAAAGACATGTGTTGTTGAGGAAAAAAAAAAGAGAAAACTCCTTTATTCTGGATCACAGCATAAAAATGAGCATGTCTCCTGATCTAGTTGTAGAAGTACAGGTCAACTGACCTGTGAAACTTTGGAGGGACCAAGGAAATCAGTTTAAAGAAGAAATGACCACCAGGATACATACAGCCTTGCCTAAGTGATTATTTATGGAACAGTGGTACAGCAGGAAGCATAAAAGTAGCTGACATCAGTAATCTAGAAAGTCCATGCGAATATATGGACGCTATTCTTCAATAACTGATTCTTCCCTCTCCATCTCTAACTCTCTGTACCTGTTTTCTAGTTAGCTAAACTTGAGTATTCTTTCTTGTGCTTTAAGCTTATCCTATCATCAAATTCAAAGAAAGTTTTGATATATCATCCATAAAGTCTTGGACCCTGTTGCTTAAAACCCATAAAGAACTGTGTAGATTCTTTTCCTTGAACATGCCACTGTAATTATATTATTATGTTCACATCAATAGTGCTAGGGGAGATTTTAATCAGCTATTATGGGTGGATAGGTATTTAATATGGGGGTTTTTCTGTGTATCTGACCTGTTAAACTGCACTTTTCACTTACTTGCAGTAGAGGCCAGTAACGCCCCACTCTGCCCTCTCAAGCACTTGGCTGCCAGCTGTGACGATCAAAGGTCCTTTGGAAATTATCCAGTCTCTCTCTGGTGAGAAAGATCGGAAAAGGTCTCATGAACGCCTCCTCACCACTCCCTTTGCTGAAATGGGAACATGACTCATAACACCAGAGCTTTTAAGATACAGTTTTGTTTAATTTTTGACTTATTCATACATATATAAAATACATTGTGATTTTCTCATCCCTGATTACCCTCTATTATTTTCTTTCTAAGCCTTTTGGTATCTTTCCATCTACTCTCCTCCTACCTTCATGTCTTTTTCCTCTTCTTTTTCTTTAGACATAATGAGTTTAATTAGGATTGCTTGTCTGACCATTGATAGAAAATTATTATTGGAGCGTGAGCTATGGCTACACCTTTGCAGAAAATAACATCCTGCCCCAGTCATGGGAAATGGCCAATAGGTACATAGAAAGGGATGGAGCCCCATGAACACTTCTCCTATCCACGATGTACAGCTGAAGGAATAAGTCTTATGAAGAATCTTATGTGGGTATCCATAGCTGCTGTGTATTCTTGATTGTAATAATGAAGCCATATCTAGAAGTCAGTGTTTCATAGCATTTCTCCCCATCTTCTGGCTCTTAGAACCTTTCCAGATTAAATGTTGTCTCTTCTGAAATGTTGCCTATATATTGAAAAGGGTTGTATAGAGGTTCATTTTAGGGCCAAGAACTAAACAGGCCCTTATTCTCAGAATTTGACCAGTTCTGAGTCTGCATTAACTTTCACTTGCTTCAAGTCAAGCTTCTCTGTCCAAGGCTGAGAATAGCTCTAGGCTTTGGATATAAACATAATATTTAGTAGGCAGTTTGACAACATGTCAGTTTATCAGAAGGACAATAGTAAGTTACATCCTAGGCCTTTGACCAGGTTTATAGTACATCTATTTTCTTCTCCTGTGCAATTAGTCTCAGATCTAATCAGAAAGCAGTTGGTCACTCCTTCCCCCTACCCCACACATTCATATGGCTATTGCACCAGTGCATTTGACTTGCCTGGTAGGTTGGTATTGTAGAATGTAGGGACCACAATGAACAGTGATGAAAAATGTTTACCTTTTCCTCCAGTAGCCGGAATAGCTTCTTACAACACTATGAACACTAGTCATCAGAGAGAGCTTTCAGATAAGTCCCAGATTGATTTCCTTGGATATCATATCCAAAATGTATCTTTGGCAATAAGGCATTTTACTGTAGTTTTGATGGGCAACTAAAAGCAATGGTAATAACCTGTATTGTCTTGGGAACTCCTATCCTAGTTCCCCACTGGGTGGGAACTCACAAGGAGGTTTCCTGTGCTTGGCATTGGGATTTCAATGTAAAAACCCACAACTTTTGGGAACAGCATTATCCACTCATACAAAGTATCTCAATTCAAATTCTCTTTTAAAAAACACATTATTATTGATGTTGTTGTTGTTATCTAATTGCATTATTTAGCAGTAGGTTTCTGTATGGATTTGTCATGCATCTTTAGTTCTGGTTAGGTCCTCTCCCAACATCCCTTTCCCTTATCTTATCTTTATTTAAACCTTTTCAGTCAAGTGTCTTCTCATGTGTTTTACTATCCCTCTAGCTTAAGCACACCCCAGAATAATTTTCTTTTTCCTGGCCTCTGTAGACACACAAGCTTGACAATAAAAATATAAAAATTCAAAGCTAGGGTCTTCATAAAAAGAGAGAACAGATGGCGTTTTTCTTTCTGGGCCTGGGTTACTTCACTCCACTTGATGTTTTCCAGTACAATCCATTTTCTTGCAAATTTCATAGTTTCATTTTCCTTAAGTGCTGAATAAAATCCCATTGTATATACATACCACAATTTCATTATCCATTCTTCAGCTGATGGACGTCTAGTCTGATTCTACTTCCTAAATCTTATCATTAGAGAGAGCAGCAATGAATATGGATGAGCAGGTATCTCTGTTGTAGGATATAGAGTATTTTGGGTGTATTCCCAGGAGTGGTATTTCTGAATCATATGAAAGTTCTAGTCTTAGGTTTTTGAGACATATCCAGACTAATTTCTATAGTGGCTGCAGCAGTTTTCCCACCCAGTAACAGTACATTAAATTCCCTTTTGGCCATATCCTTGCCAGCATTTGTTGACATCTATATTCCCTATGATGGCTACTTTAGCTGGAGTGAGATGGAATCTGAAAGTAGTTTTAATTTGCATTCCCTGATGGACAATGACCTTGAACACCTTTAAACATGTTTATTAGTCCTTTGTATTTCGTTGAGAGTTCTCTGTTCAGTTCCACTGACGTTTTCTTATTTTGGTTGGATGGTTTTCCTGGAGTTTAGTTTTTTTTATGCTTAGTTCTTTGTATATTCTACACATTAATCTTCTGTCAGATGTATAGCTAACATGGACTTTCTCCATCTTCACTAGCTTTATAGTTTCCTCTGCTGTACAGAGACCTTTGAATCCCACAAGGTCCCATTTGACAACTTACTGGCTTTAGTTCCCAAGCAACTAAAGTCCCAATGAGAATGTCCTTGTCTGTGCCTATATTATGTAATGTGTTTTCTGATTATTTCTCTAGCAATATTAGAGTTTTGGGTTTTATGTTGAGGTCCTCGATCCATTTGCAATTGATTTATATGCAGGATGAGAGACAAGGATCAAGTTTTATTCTTCTATCTGTAGGTGTACAGTTTTTCACATACCATTTGTTGAAAATGGTGTGTGAAAAGCTATTTTTTTCCTCCACTATTTTTTTTGTCCTCTTTTGTGAAAAAAATCAGGTGGCTGTAGTTACATGGCTTATCTTTCTGTCTTCTCTATTGCATTGATGTATATGTCTGTTTTTGTGTCAGAACCATGCTGACTTTTTTTTGAGGGTGGGTACTGAGCTTTTAATTTTGCTAACAGCACCACAAGGAATCTGGCTTGTGACCATGTGCATATAACCCTAGAGCTATGAAGGCTCCAGACACTAGGTAGGAAATGAAGGGATAGGAACAACAACTTGAGCTAATCATATGATTACAGAGCTGGGATGTTGGGCTCTGGGTAGTTAGGCAAAGCTTTGGACCAATGGCTGGAGAGGGTGCTGTTAACTACCAAGGCCAGTCAAGCACTAGGCCAGCCTAGGGTTGCTGGATGACATCAGGGACAGGGTCTAAGCAGCTACTGGTGACTGATGGCTACAGGAATTGCAAGCCACAGTATATTTGGCCAGTGTTTTTTAAAGGACCTGTAAGCAGACTAGACCTTGGCTGTAGTTCCTACTTGATTCTAAGGATCTGATTTTACTTGGCCAGTCGCTCAGATCAACAAAACATGCCTATGATCTGGGAAAACTCACACACTTCTAAAGACTTTGTCAGACAGCCAATCTGTATCCTTTGAGCAACAGCCAGTTTCTAGACTTCTTGCCCGCAGCCTTAGCAATCCTCTTAAGGTTGGTCACTGTGGGCTCATTCCCAAACACCTGGATGCCTGCAACTAGCTGTGGACTTTTGTATGCTTCCCAGTCATCCTGGTCGAAGGAGTCTTTGGTGGATAACACTGGATAATCCAGAGTAAAGGGCATATACAGGTCAATCACCTGATCAGGTGTGATGTACCTGCAGGTACCATCAGGAGACTTGAAGTGGAGATAGTATTTTCCAAACCTGAAAAACTGAGAGGCAGCCACATCCACACCAGTGATGGGCTGATCAGGGTAGCAGGTCTTGCCAGTTGCATTCCTCAGAAGCCCAGTGCTTCTTTGTTCCCCAGGATGATAAGTACAAACCCACCTCTCACCGCCCCTACTGTTGGCAGCATCTTTTGTGCATTTCTCCTTGATTATATTCTTCAAATTGGTGTAGACTTCTGCTCCAAGGCTCAAGGCTTTCCAGAAGCTGAATGCTTGAATGCACCCACAGGGGTGATTATGGCCTCTTGCAATGGCCAGCTTGTTGCCTACCAGCACCAATGCTGATCACATTGAAAGGCCGGATAACATGATGACTGTGGTGTTGCCAGCTAAGTCAGTGATATAACGGTTTAGGGTGCAGTCTTCTCTATAGCACTGGCTTTGCAGACAGCAAAGGATACTTGCAGGATGCATTTGCACCAAACTTAGATTTCTACTTCCAGTCTCAGATATCTCAATCAAGTTTGTCAATTTTCTCCTGTTCCACATTCATTTTCTTGTTAACCAAAGCAGGTACAATTGTAGCATATATATATATATGCTACATATATGTATGTATATATATATGTATTTATATATGTACGTATATATAAATAAATATATATATGTAAATATATATATAGTGTGTGTGTGTGTGTGTGTGTGTGTGTGTGTGTGTGTGTGTATGTGCTTGACATCAAGGCAACCTTCCCTATGTAGTAGATCTTATTGTTATTGTCCCAAAGTTCCAGGGCCTCACAGATTCCAGGTAATTCACCATTGGGTATGGTAGCTCAGAAGAGACCTTTTTACTCACAGAGCTCAGACTGAAAATGGTTTTCCTCAACTGTAAAAGATCTCTCTAGCTGGATTTTGAGAATAGATGTGGTACATTTCTGGTTTTTGGATTGCTGTGCAGGAAAGAGAGAGTGTTGTAGATATAAGGAGAACGATGCGGGTGCCCAACATTCCCAGCTGCGCTGTCATGCTCCTTGTATTAGTGTGACTCCATAGTATAACTTGCCATCAGATAGATAGATATGCCAGTGCCTGCAGCATTACCCCATAGTATAACTTGCTATCACATAGATATACCAAAGCCTACAGCATTACCTCATAGTATAACTTGCCATCAGATATACCAATGCCTACAGCATTACCCCATAGTATAACTTGCCATCACATAGATGTACCAAAGCCTACAGCATTACCTCATAGTATAATTTGCCATCAGATAGACCAATGCCTACAGCATTACCCCATAGTATAACTTGCCATCATATAGATATACCAAAGCCTACAGCATTACCTCATAGTATAACTTGCCATCACATAGATGTACCAAAGCCTACAGCATTACCTCATAGTATAACTTGCCATCAGATAGACCAATGCCTACAGCATTACCCCATAGTATAACTTGCCATCAGATATGCCAGTGCCTCCAGCATTACCCCATCACATAGATACACCAAAGCCTGCAGCATTACCTCATAGTATAACTTGCCATCAGATGGACCAATGCCTGCAGCATTAC
>CAJQZJ010000567.1:1086113-1118585 GCA_907164525.1 Lophiomys imhausi
TCGGTGTAACCCTTTGGGTTCACACTTCTCAGGATGTTGCTCATCTTGTTTATATTTCTGTGATATCGTAGCTATTTCCCGCTCTCCAGCTCAAAATATGTCCCTGCCAATTGCCGCATTCTTGGATCCCTACAATTCTGTTAAATGGACATAGTATTAACTATGTATAAACTGACTTCTTATGACTCATTATAATACCCATAGTTCAGTGCTTCTCTCAACCCTTACTGGAGAAGCTTGCACTTGAAATAGTGGTTAACACTGAGACCCATAACTAGTTAAAGTTCAGAAAATAAGATAACGCAAAATTCTTAGCCCTAAATGAGAGACATCTATATCACAGCCTCTCCTCCTAAGGCTCAGGGATGACTGCAGAAGAGGGGACAGAAAGGGTTGAAGGGTTAGACGTGGTGGGTGAGTGAGGAAACAAGTGGACACAGCTGCACATAGGACTCACAGCAATTTGATAGCATGTGCAAGACCTGCACAAACTCAAGCTAGACCAAATTCCAGTATAGAGAAAGGAGTTAGACATGAAGTCCAACCCTTACCCAGGAGCTGTTGGCAATTGATAGCTCCTGAGAGAAGAATGAGTTTTCTTTGGTGCTTGCCCATTAACAAGCTGACCGCACTCCTGTGGAAGGCCACACATCCAAGAATATACGGGCAGCAAAAATTGGACTTTATGGGTTAATAAATAAAAGGGGACACAATTTGGGTGGATAAGGGAAGGGGGAAGGGGTTGGTGGAAGAGGCAAATATGATTAAAACAAATAGCTTGAAATTCTCAAAAAAAGATATAATTTTTTTAAAGTCCTACCCTTATTGATTGGTCCAATTCCTCTACTTTATCTTCAAGTCCTAATTCTCTGTCTTCTATTTGAACCAGTATACTGGTAAGACTTTCTCTTGAATTTTCTAATTGAATCTTTGATTTTTTTCAGTCCTTGCTTCAGCTCAGCTTCAGTTTTCTTTAGTATTTCTTTCTCTTTATTGAATTCAGTTTAAAAATCCCATGTCATCTTCATACTTTTATTCAATTGTTTGTATTTTTTTGGACATCAACTGGAAGTTTATTTCTGTTCTTTTTTTAAGTTTATTCAGATGTTTGCTGCGTCCTTCTTGAATTCCTTGAATTCTCCCCCCTCCCTTTTTGACCTTGAATTCTTTGATTTAGTTTATCATTGCATGTTCAAATTCTGTGTCCTGAGTTTTGTCTGGGTAATTTCTCCTGGAGAACATATGTGTACCTATGTGGTCTTGGGAAGGAGATACATACTGTTTTTGTCTTTTATATTGTTTGTGTTTTTTCAATGAGACCCAGGGATGTAGATTTATTTTGTTGGTTGTATGTCTGATATGATAACTTTGTGGAAGATAGGGTAGAAAGATTGTAAGAACCAAAGGACCAGGATACCTGCTGAGAGATATTATCTCCTAGATATGACTGGGAAAATATTGCTGCATCTATGCAACCTCAGCAGTATGGATGCCTAGATGAGATCTACATAATGACAACAGAAGTCCATGTGTCAATGTTGGTGGGGCACATTTAACAAGGCCTGTCCTCTAGATGAAGAACCCCAGGTGATCAGTGACTGAGGAGAGAGGGAAATTCAGTCTTCTTTAGTGACAAGACCTTGACAAGTTACCCAGTCCTAAGTTGTCAGCCCTCATTGCAAGGCAATAATGACTCTAGAAGAAGAGTTTATGAGCATGAGAGACAGTGGAGGGAGACATGAGAAGAGGTATAAAAGAGAGAGGTAGGCAATATAAATGATGTAAATACACTACTACTCATAAATGAAATCTTAAAAAAATATAAAGTACAAAATAGTCCTACCCTTATCACAATTCACTCTTGGCCCTTTTAACTGATTCATTGCCTATTCTATTTCTCCATTCAGAGACTTGTAAATGTTACAGCCAGCTCTTGCTCAAAATAATGCCCCCCTTTCACCTTTCCCTTCCACATTCCCTGTCTGCGCCCATCAACTGTAGTAATTTCACAGATCTCATGGATGGGCCCAAACTGCCTTCTGACTATTTTCAGCTTGCTGTATTTCAAGTGTTTTTGGATTATATTAAGAAACAAAGGCCAAATTCACCTCAGTTTTGAATTCATCAACTCTAATCCCCACATGGTCCCATTGTGATTCTTCCCTCCAGCATAAATAGTTCCTCTCCTTTCAACAAATCTTTGCAGCACATCTACAGCATCACAAGTTCTACATATTTTCTGATATCCTGGCAAAATCTCTAGAGCTCTGACTGGTCCCTGGCAGCTCTCAGTCATACCATCGTCATACCTTCCGAAAAATCTATGGACAAATGAAGCTGAACAGATCAAAAATAAGAATAGGGCAACCTTCATTTTTCTAATAAATCCTGAAAGGAAAGAATTCTATCCCAAGGCACCACAGTGGATTCATTTTATCTAGCTGAGAGTGGTAACGAGGACTGTTCTTGCTAGAAAATCTCAAATAGGGCTTAGTGCTTAGATCTATTTCTCTGTCTTATAGCAGTTTAAATACATTTTTACATTTTCTAATTCTGCTCTCTGAGTGTTTTATTACTTAAAATTTTCTCTAGAGTTAAAATATCAAGATTGAGACATTTCAATGTAGGGGGGAACTTGAGGATTTATTTTACACAGGGGTTCAGGCTATCAGCATGTGACCATCCATATATGAGAGGTAATCTGTGTCTGAGTCCAGAGTAAGCCATCCATTTTCATTCTACCACACATTTACAGAGTTCAAAGACATTTGAACTCTCCTGCCAGATGATGGTAAACAAAAGAAAGCAGCTTGTGCTCTGGTTTAGCATCTTTCCATGTTTGATCTGGTCCTAAAGGTCTGAATTTTTTTTTCTTTAGGAAATTATTTCTCTTTCCTTGGTGAGATTGTCAATCAAGGTACACTGACTGCTTCTTGGGGAAAATGTCGTTTCCTCTGAGGAGTCTGGACATATGGACTTTGAATCTTAAGTCAGATGGAAGAATAAGGAAAAAACAAGCTCTCTGGCAATGTCACCTGTCATCAGAAGCATGTTGAGAAAACTGTCACCCTACTTCTCTGAGCTGAGCTGTTCACTTCCCTGAGCTGAGCTGTTCACTTCCCTGAGATGAGCTGTTCACTTCCCATCTCGCTGAGCTTCATCCTCTCTAGGGCTATCACAGGTTGTAGAACCTTCCCAAACCCTAATGATTTTTGGTTACATTGCCCAGAACTTTCTTATATCATTTACATAGAGATATGACTCAAAAATGTCTCCAGTTAGATCACAGATGATTTTGACAGCAATTAATTACTCTATGATCCACCTCTAATTTTGATTTCTTAACACACAAACACTTATTTTAATATTTGGAGTAGAATTCTGAAGGAGCTAGTTAAGCATAAGTCAGTACTCAGAGAGGAGATGTAGAAGTTTTAGTCAGCACACAGTCCCAAGCAGTGCAGCACTCACAAGATGTATATACAGCTCTCCCTAAAGCCACCAAGCTTTAGAACTGCAGTTGTAAATTGGAGCACATGTGGGGAGGAAGTGATGTATGTGGGTGGAGGAAGTGATGTAGGTGGGTGAGCCAGAAACAGTACTTTTCCCACTTCCGTGAGGAGTTATAATCTGCCCTGGTTTGCCTCTTCAGTCTCTCCTCTTGTTTTTTTCTGGTGATGGAAAGAGATGTTGAGGAAATTATTAAGTGTAAGGAGTATCGTGGTAGAAATTCATCCCCGTTCTCAGGAAAGCCATGGGAGTCACAGGTTTTTAGAAACTGAACAACTCCCCTTAAATGAGGCAACACTCCTCATTCTGACTGGCTACTTCTGGCTTAAATGTTTATTCAGTATTGCTGTATTTTCTGATATTACCAAAACTCATTAGAAAACGGTGTTTTCAGTAAATGTGTAATTATATCTTTATTGTATATGAATAATTAATTTCTAAAATCAATTCAGTCATCATCCTAAGGAAACCAATGCAGCTTATGTTCTTAAGCTACAAAGAAACAATGTCATGATACTTAGTACAAATTTGAGGCATTTAAAACTCTTAGGAACATATTACTTCAGTTTGTTTTTAACATATCAAACTCATAAACCCTAAGTGAGTAACTCAGTCATGGAAAGAATGCCCAGAGATACCACACAAGGTCCTTCGGATCCTAACAATGCTAGAGGACACATGGTGACAGTGAAAAAAGCTCTTCCATTGCTGGTGGCTTAGGAGTCCAGGTGTACTTTGCTAGGTCAGAAAGATGAATGACTGTGTGGGATTGGAAATTCAGTCACCTTGTGATGAGTAGAACAGACTAAGGATCCACTCATTGTTGACTCAGGTTTATGAAGCTTACTCACTTCAGTTCTTGCAGTCCCCAAAGCTTGGAAATAAGTGTGATGCCCTGTCATGTTACTTTTGGGCTACCAGTCTGTTGGGTTCAAAGGAAAGCAACCTACCATTTTGTGAGAGGATCTTCAAGCTCGGAAGAGAATAAGGGTGGTGTCACAGTCCAGATGCACTGATCAAACTACAGTGGCTACAGACAGGCAGTTTTCAAAATATGCCAGCTTCATTAGCACCCATATATAACAGAAAGTGACATTGTTTTTCTCTGTAACACAAGACTCTTAGACTGAGGAGGAAGGTGCTTTTGATACACATTGCTTTTAGGAAGGCCTGGAAATAGAAGGGGAAAGAAGAGTGGATGTCATTTCCTAATGCTTATACAGAGGAAGGAAGTCAGTTGCCTTAGGAGCAAGGTTAAAAGAATCGTGGAAATGAGAATACAGCACAAAATCACCAAGTGTGACCACAAAGATAGTCTCAAAACACAGGATCTAGAAGTCCAAGTGAATGTATGAAAGTAGAAATATGCACTTGTTCATGAAAGTCACTGTTTCAACAAATGCCAGTATATAAATAAATGCTGGTAAATTTTCTAATAAACTTAAGTAGGAGGAAAAGAAGGGCGGGAATGGATTGATCAGTGAGTACTAAGTTGTAATTAGGCATGAGTAAGAAGTTGCAGTCTTCTATTGTGCAGTAGAGTGGCTGTAGACCACAATAACATTCTCTGTGTGCCCCATGCTAGATGAAAGACTTTGGTAGGGTTTTTGTTTGTCTGGTCATTTGTTTGTTTAGTTTTTTGAGTCAGGGTTTCTCTGTGTAACCCTGGCTGTCCTAGAACTCACTCTGTAGACCTGGCTGGCTTTAAACTCAGAGATCTTTCTGCCTCTGTCTCCGAAGTTTCTGGGATTAAAGATATGCACCAACACTGCCTGGCTCTGGCTCAAGTTACCTTTTAGATTCATTTATATTATTTTATGTGTATGAGTGTTTTGTCTGCATGTTCTTCTGAATACCATATGTCTGCTTTTTCTCCAAGGAGGTGGTGAGCCTCCTTGTGGGTGAATAGAACACATGTCTTTAGCTACAACAAGTGTCCTTAACCACTGAGCCAACTCTCTAGCCCTCAACTTTGCTGTTTTTACTGTAAATAAAACAAAAGTTTTTGAAGGTCTAGATGTGTTTAACCTGATTCAAATGCCTATGTGTATTAAAATAGTATCTAGTACTCCACAAATAGAGCCAACCATTATGGTTTTGTGTTGTCAGCTAAAAATAAAATTTGAACAGAAACAAAATAATCATAGCTAATTTGGATTCTGGAAACACACAAGGTGGAAGTGAAAAAATATTATTTGACTGAACCTTCCACTGACAGACCCAAATGTTATAATATACATATGAAATCAGATTTTAACCATCACATCAAATTTCAGCTAAATTGTGAATACTGTTTCTTTATTTTTAAATGTTTATTTATTACTTCATTACATCTCCATTGCCTCCCCCTCCCTCCACCCCTACTGGCCCCTCCCTCCCACCCTCTTCTCCCTCTCCACCCCTCACATGCCTTCAGTGTGGTGTGTCTCTGTGTATCATCCCCCCTCAGTTCGTTAGTCACATGAGGTCTAAGAGCTTCCTCTTGAACAGGAGGCATACATGGCAGTTCCACTAGGGTGGGGTGTCCCACTGACAGGTAACCAAGTACCTGTTCCTGCTCTTTTAGGTCTATTGATTGTAGGATGGTTATCCTATACTATAATGGCTAAAATCCAGTTATAAGTGAATATATGCCATGTGTATATTTCTAAGTCTGAGTTAGTTCACTCATGATGAACTTTTCTACTTCCTTCTGTTTAGTTGCTAATTGCATTATTTCCTTGTTTCTGATAACTGAATAGTATTCCCTTGTGTAAATGTACCACAGTTTTTTGTTTTTGTATTTTAATCCATTCTTCAGTTGAAGGACATCTGGGTTGTTTCCAGTTTCTAGCTATTATAAATAAAGCTGCTATGAACATAGTTGAGGAGATGTCCTTGTGGATTGGTGAGGAATCTTTTGGATATATACCCAGGAGTGGTAAGGCTAGGTCTTGAAGTAGAGCTATTCCAAGTTTTCTAAGATATCGCCAGACTGATTTCATAGTGGTTGCACAAGCCTGCACTCCCACCAGCAATGGAGGAGGGTTCCCCTTTCTGCGCAGCCTCGCCAGCATGTGCTGTCTTTTGAGTTTTTGATCTTAGCCATTCTGACAGGTGTGAGATGGAATCTCAGAGTCATCTTGAGTTGCATTTCTCTGATGATTAAGGATGTTGAACATTTCTTCAAGTGTCTCTCGGCCATTTTAGATTCCTCTTTTGTGAATTCTCCGTTTAGGTCTGCTCCCATTTTTTTGATTCGGTTACTTGGTTTGCTGGTGTTTAATTTCTTGAGTTCTTTATAGATTTTGGATGTTAGCCCTCTGTCAGATGTGGGGTTGGTGAAGATCTTTTCCCAATCTGTAGGCTGCCGTTTTGTTCTAATGACAGTTTTCCTTGCAGAAGCTTTTCAGTTTCATGAGGTCCCATTTATTGATTGTTGGTCTTAGGGCCTGAGCTATTAGTGTTCTGTTCAGGAAGTTGTCACCTATGCTAATAAGTTCCAGGCCTCTCCCTACTTTCTCTTCTATTAGATTTAGTGTATCCAGTTTTATGTTAAGGTCTTTGATCCACTTGGACTTAAGTTTTGTGCAAGGTGATAAATATGAGTCTATTTGCATTCTTTTACATGCTGACATCCAGTTAGACCAGCACCATTTGTTGAAGATACTGTCCTTTTTTCCATTGTATGGTTTTGGCTTTTTTTTTTTTAACAGAAAACCAAGATGCAAATATTATCTTAAACTGACTTGATGTCCTGTGTTTTGTAGGTGGATCAGTCAGAACTTTAAAATTTATCACAAGCTGTGTATTTTTTGCTACCTAGGAGCACCTCTTTGTTCTAGTGTGGACTCAGAAAGCAAGAGGGGAACTCAGCATGTTTCAGAACTCATAGCCCACTACCCTAGGCCTGAAGCTCTGGAGCATCAGAGAGGAGTGGAAATTGGGAGGGGCTTTCAGAGAATGAATAAGGACTGCAGACTGATTATCAGTGAATAAAGACATTTTGTGAGGGGGGAAAAAGATGGGACTTAACAAGGGAAGCAGCAGCAGCAACAACCCATGTTATTCAGTAGTGGAAAATAGGCTACTTGGGGATTGCCCTGAGAGGCCCACCGTACAAAGGTCATCACAAATACCCATGGCTGAGTACCTTGGGCAGAGATAACCAGAGACTATTTGGCCATGTGTGAACCAGTTAGAAATGGATGAGACACAGCTACAAAAATTACTCTGCTGTAATGCTTTTCTTTGTCATAACAGGGTTTGATAAACAGCATTTAAAGAATAATTCAATTCAATTCTCCCCCTCTCTTCTCTGCTTCTCTTCCTCCCGCCCCCTTTTCCTCCCATCCCTTCTCATCTTTATATAATCCTCATTCCCTTCAAACATGAAAATAGAAATCAATAAATAAAAATATCTCGGCTTTTCTGCAGACCGGTTGTCTCCCAAAGAGATTAAGTATCTTATTTCTGGGTCTGAAGAAGAAGAGTTTATTTTACCAAAGATCTGACACAGGTCTGTTGCAGAATTCGTATGCAGGGGGAGTGAGGCTCTGAAGGCTTACTGGCATTTATATGCTGTTGTGCCTGGGTATTACCAGGACCCAGCTGAGCTCTTCACACTTTCTTAGGAAGTGTCTTTATTCCTCCTGACAGCAGGATTAATGGCTGTGCTCAGAAGAAAGCTAACTGTCAAAAACTTTACCTCTTGCAGCTGTCCTGCCTTTTTTGGTGCCAGCCTTTTCCTCCCCTAGGTTAGAGGGAATGCTCTTCTGGGTTCTTTGTGGCGACCCATGGAACGTGCAAGGGATCAAAGAGTGCATGTCCCCCATCCTTTCAGGCTGAGAGAAGAGGTTCTAGTCTTAACCTTAACAATGCTGTCCCATGGGTAACAGGTCACGAGGGTCCTGCTGCTTTTGACACACAGGAAGCCACCTCCAGAGCTGTCCAAAGGACTTCCTTTGATCTTATTTTCATCACCTATTTATTTGCTTTTGGTTAGCAAAGCAGGCAGTGACGGTTTTTTGCTGCTTCCCCAAATGTAACCCCAGACAGCATCACCGTTGTTCAGCGAAGACTGTCTGTGACAGGAGGGAAGTCTGAGAGCTCTGAAAGACTGAGGGACCACTGTCCATCTCTTTGATTAAGCAGCTTGGCCTGGACAGGTTGGATGTTTTCAACATCATCTGCATGGTTCAGGATTCTTTTATCTCCCATAATCTTCATGAGTACACAGCCAATGACCACACTAAAGCAGAATAAGTAGTGTGAGATGCCAAGGTCCATGGATTACCTGGCCTGTGCACTTCTGCCTGGGGGAGAAGCAAGGAATACTGTGGCCTTGCGCAGAGGCCCACTCCCCTCTCAGCCTCTTTTCATATCTGTACAGCCCAGAGGCAACCATTGGCAGACTTGGAGTCTGACTCAGGATCAGCTGTTTACATGAGGAGCCTAGAAATCAACACACCATTTTTCTGCACACAGCAGCGAGATAAGGCTTGACCACAGTGGTGCATGGCCACTCATTTCAAAAGACAGTAAGAGTTAACAGTAGAGTTAGCTATCATTCAGTAGAACAGAACCATTGTCTTTGGGGATAAAAGTAAAAAAAATATTTAGCATAAAGCCAAAATAAAAAGAACCTATGTAAAATATAACTCCAAAGATGTCATTCATTCCAGATACTTAATATAAAGTATCAGGATGAAGGAAGATTGAAAAGGCTGGTGTCTAAGCTCTGGGGTTGGAGGATGGCACTGTGGGTAGAGTGTTGGCTATACAAGCAAGAGGACTCTTGGATCCCCAGCACCAGTGTGAAATGTGGGGTACAGCTGCACATGCCTCTAATCCCAGTTCTGGGGAAGCAGAGACAAGGAGCTCCCTGGCCAGCAAGTGAAGTGAGAGCAGTGAGCTTAGATTCAGTAAGAGACCTGTCTTGGAAAATAAATTAGAGAGTGACTGAGCAACACCTATGATATTTGTCTCTATCCTCCACATAAATGTGCATACCTGCCTGAGCACCTGTATGCACATGTGCATCCACATACATGAACATGTATACATATAGACACTATAAATACAAATAAATATTTTCTACCATTAACTAGTTGTAGTTTTTGATGGTCTCAAATAAATATGGTCCATATAATTAAAGAACTTCTTTTTTCTTAGGGAAGTAAGAATAACATGCATAAGACATTAGCAAAGTACATAAGAAATAAACTGAAGTTCATTCTATGAGAGCTAGAGTGATATCAGCTAAACAAAAACTGACATTATATAAGATTCATATTGTAAATTAGAATAAAATGGGTTGTTTTCACTTTTTAAATGACTAACACAGTCATATAGGAAAGCATTTGCCAAAGCAGAGTCATTGAGAAATGAATGGTTGAACATTTAGGTAGGTGTAGCCACTGTGGAATAAATACATTCTAAAACCAAGAATCAAAGGGAACAAGGAAGGGAGTTCAATTGTGGGTCATTGTGGTAGGATTAGGGAAATTGAGCATAGGGATCTTGGAATAACAAAAAGACAGGCCTCAGGTAAAAAGATATGAGTGGATCCAGTTACATTCAGATATGATTGACATTGAAGGGCATTCCTTGGAAAGCCCACCAAAAGGCAAATCATGTGAATTTAGTACACTGCATAAGCCTACCAAGAACCATGGCAATGAGAGGCCGCAGTTCACTCCGAGATCTTTGTGACGCATTACGACACAAAGGTTTTAAATCACGAGTACATGCGGCCTCCCTGCCACCTTCCTCCTCATCTGGTTGAAAGGCTTCACGTCGCCGCTCCTGCGTCACCTGTCCAGAGACATCAGTGATCCACATAGGTGGAGAGCATGACAAAATATGCCTTTTGGCAGAGTTGGACCATTTTGGTCCAACTCAGAAAGCTGTGCAGACTTTGGATTTCCAAAGCACCAGATGGCCAAAATGCCAGGATTGGACTGAGCACTGGAGTGAGAACCTTGAAGGTCCAAAGCATCTGAATGGTGAACCTAATAAACTTTTCATCTTGCAACTAAGTGGGTCCTAGGACTGAAGAGACAATTCTCATAAGAGCTACCCCACTTCAATGGTTGTTATAAACTGCCTTAAAATCTGACGAATGAGATTCACAGACTATAAGACTGAAAGATTTGGCGGAAATCAACCACCCATATAGATCCACACCAAAAGTTAATCTAAGAGAATATCCTTTTAAGAAACTTTAGGTTAGAGTTAAGTGTTTGTTTTATAGATATTAGGGTGTTGAGGATTAGGTCTTAGAGTTAGGGTTTGGACTCTAGGATTTAGGAACTTTATAGGTAATTGTTAAGTATTAATAAATATATGTTTGTTAAATAAAAATTTACTGTTACAGGTCATCCTGAGTATCAGAGGAGAGATGGCAGAATTCCTTAATCAAGTTAGTGGCAGGAGTACTCTTTAGAAAAGCCTACTTTCTGGTTTATACAGTTTGAATGATGGTTTCTCCTCAAACATTCAGTCTGACATTTGTTTCCCATGGAACAGTATGAAGACCTGTAGCCTTTAGGGGCTCATTAAGACAAAGGTGGTCCCCTCATGAGCTGGATTGGCTCGCATGTGAAAGGGCTGATGTGGAAAGGAATGCTTTCCTCCTTTTTTACCTTCTGCTCTGTGGGGACACAGCAATATAATTCCACATTTCCTATGTTGCAGAGAGGCAGCACTCATTAGATACACATACTGGTACCTCCAGACTCCTCAGAATCCAGAACAGTGAAACCTACATTTCTGTTGTTCACAAATTAGCAAATCTGTGGCATTGTGCTACAGCAACACTAGGGATTTTCTTTCTCCCAGAGGCTGCCTATAACTTTTAGGCCTGGAACTCACCTCTGGCTATATTTCTAACTGTGAGATGCCTGTCTCCTTCCTATGTGCATAATATGACTTCATCAGTACATCCTGGGTAAATCAGAACAACTTCTTATGACTGGACCAATAATTAAAAGATAATAGTCAAGAGCATTTGCCATGTTGGGTAACATACTCATGGGTTTCTGGAATTAGGTATGGATTTCTTAAAGGACAAGCATAATGTAGCTACTACATGTATCTCCCAAACATCTGAGATGCAGGTCTTCTACAGAAGATTTTATTTTAAACAAACATGAGCAACAATTCTGATTTAAATATTTCCATGTTAGTATAATACTCTGAATCCATTTTACCTATGCATGTGTTTGTATATGAACATCTAACAGACTACTCTAGAACATACCAAGAAAATAACTGTTTTACTCCTACAATAGTGGAAAGATAATACTGGTGGAATCTTTTGATATGGTAGTAAAAATAATTTGTGTGAACACTTGGCTTTGTTTGCAACAGGTTCTCACTTTGCTTTGAACTCCTAACCCTGTGTCCATCTCCAGAGCACCGAGATTGCAAGCATCATCACCACACCCAAATGGAAATGCCTTAAACGAAATGCTTGTGATTTGTAATTTCATTTACTGTGCTATACATTTCCCTTTCTTTTGTGAATAATTATGAGTAGACAGTCTATAGAAACCCACAGCCTCCCCTGGGGTGAACTTTGTCTACTTGGGCTTACAAGTAACTGAGTGAAGAACAGACTATCAATAACAGTTTTATATTTTTAAAACAATAATTTACTCTTACTTCAGACTGAAGCAACATGCTGTGCAAAATTATACATCATGTAACAGTAGCTGAGAAGTCAGCATACATCACTATTGATACTGCCACTATGAAAGCCAAAAATTACCATATCTAACAATAGTTTTTACTTTAACAGAGAGAATGGGGGACATAGAAAGACAACTAACTTATTCTTCAAATGGCTGGTTTAACACACGGTGAGCAAACTGATGAGTGAATTGGTTTCGATGAATGCTTGTGTTAAGTGTGATTATTTATTATGAATCTATTACATAAATTGGTTGCAAGATTGTAACAAATAGTCTTTATTAATCTTGCCTTCTCTGTGGCTAGCAAATGACTCAGGGCAACTATCTTTCAAGAAAGGAAAACAGGTAAGCCTTAGTACCAGAGAGAATAGATGTATGCATTTCCCTAGCCTTTTACATGAGGAAAGGATATTTTTCATAAAACATCCTTTCTCTCCAAATAAATCCTTCAAGTTGCTGGTTTGTGATGCTTGTGTAGTAACAGCTATTATAGGTGAAAAAATATTAAATATTATGTTTTTCATGGTATGACATTTGAAACTAAAATGGAGGACACAGATTCTACTCTTGAGGAATTGACAGTTTCCCCAGGGTGGTCCAGGCATTGTTGGCTACAGCATTAGCAGTTTCTCTGTGGCCAAGTGACAGATTGCTGCTTTAAGTGTTATCCTCTTCAGCACATGACATAAATAACTGGAAGATACTGTCTTTCTGGGAAGGAAAACGAAATATTTTTTCCAAGAGTACTACGATGACCTGACTTTCAGCCAAAAATTAAAGAGGTGAAGAATTGTCATCATTGATAACCCAGAGCCTTCTTTTAGTAGGGATATAATTTTTAGTTAGCAGTTTTCAGATCTTTACTTCTCTCTCTTTCTATCTCTCGCTCTCCTCGACATATGCTTTTTTTCTTTTTTAAACTCTCTTTGTATCCCAAAGAGGGGAAAGTATCAACAGTAGAGGAAAAGAATTCATCTTATTGTTTATGACAAAGGATCAGCTTAAAGGTACAAATGCACAAGATCCTTAGCAATCATTGTATGAAATAGCAAGGTAGCAGTTTATGTTTATAGTCTAAAACAGTCTTAGCTGTGTGCTAAGTGTAGACTTTTGAATACTGAATATTTGTAGAAAGCCTCTAACTTGAGCCAGGTGATGGGTGCTGAAGGTAGTTTGGGAGAGAGAAAGTTCACTGAATTGGAAAGACTAGCCAGCAGCCTGATGGCCCAAAGTATTCTCATCTTGATGCCAACAGTTCATCACAACATTATATAGTTTATTAATGAAGATTTAATTAACAATGAAAGAGAACATCCCAAATGAGTTGTTTTTTTTTTTTTTTTTTTTGGTTTTTCGAGACAGGGTTTCTCTGTGTAACAGCCCTGGCTGTCCTGGACTTGCTTTGTAGACCAGGCTGGCCTTGAACTCACAGAGATCCGCCTGCCTCTGCCTCCCAAGTGCTGGGATTAAAGGCGTGCGCCACCACGCCCGGCATGCTCTCAAGTATCACAGTGCTTTATGGCTTTTCTTCTATCTAACTCTTTTTCTAGGCATGCCCTCTATTTTTAGATCCACTTCATGTTGTAAAGTGCTGACATGAGCTTCAAATCCCTTGTCTGCTGATGAGTCAGCAGGGCAAGAAAAAAATGGAAAGAGAAAGCATCTATTTTACTTGTAAAGACACTTGTTGGAAGTTGCACGACTTCCATGTACATATAATTGGGAGGCGTTACGAGAGGCCAGGAAATGGAGTCTTGATTCCAGCTTGCTATATGCCCAGTTAAATATTGTATATGCGAGGCCTCCAAGTTTCTCCTCAGAATACAGAATGCTATGAAGAGCATCATCACTTCTGTTGTTACAGTGGTAACCACCACAGCAGCAATCCCAAACACTCTGAATATCAGTGGTTTCTTTTGAACCTAGCAAAAAACTTATGAGTACTAACTAATCTGAAATGCAAGGAAAGATAGATACAGTCACCATGGAAGATGGGCCTGATACATGAACATCTAATCATGTGAAATATATTCTGTTAATAAGTAAGAAATATTAGCTTAATGCTTAAGTAAACTGATAAAGTCCTATTATAGGTTATATGGCAACCTCTGGAGGGAGAGTTTCACTAATTCCAGTTTTTTTTTCCCTGCAAATAATTAGATGATCACAGGAAATAGCAACAAGAGCTCCTGGAAAGTGTTCCCAGTGACAAAGGCCTGAAGTACAGGGATCTGGGGAAAGCTCAGATCACCTTTCCACATCTTTTCTGTGACTCAAAGGCTCAGTTTTGGAGAAAGGGCAACAAGACTTGATATTATTAGGACACTGATTAAAACTCATTGACACTGGACAAAAGAACAAATAACAAGAAAATCAACACCAACAACAAAATCTTTGATTCCTGACAAAGGATTAAAATATCCTGATGGAATCAGTCCTACAGCTAGAACTGAGACATGATCAATGAGAAAGGGTTACCAGCACTCAAGAAATCAATGTTTGCTGGTGACTTAGACTGGAAACAGCTTAGGGTACCCTGATTCCCTGCTGTTTTCCCAATACATTAAGCACTGAGTAACAATGGCTATGGAATATAACTCCGTTGTCAGAGGGCCTGCCTAAGATGTACATCACCCTGAGATTTGGGGGAATTAGGCAAGAAGATGAGAATTCAAAGTCATTCTCAGCTACATAATGATTTCAGAAGAAGCCTACACAAATGACTGTCCCAAAACCAAAAAAAACAATGAGTAGAGATCCAAGATGGCACCAACCATAGAGCATTGTATCTGAGTAGTAGGTGAATGAGATTAGTCACTGTGGAGTGAATTTGAGGTTCTGCAGCTGACTGTGAAACACAGATGGTGTCTGAATTTCTACTGTGAACACTGAGACTGGTCACCACATAAACCAGCTCATGCAGTTCCTGGGAACACCACCCTGAGATCAGCCAGCTCAGTAACCCTTTTGGAGAGGAGCTCTGGCCAGAGCAGATCTAGCCCATGAGCAGATCCAGCCCACAGCTGCAGCTACATATCAGTGGCCACGCCTGTCTGCCTGATATCCAGCCTGCATGTGGACCTGTACACCCAAAAGGGAAAACAGCCAGACCAAAAGAACAAAGGTAAGTAAGATTTTCTTTCCGGAGTTCCCAACATGGCTGCACAGTGTGCACTGTAACTGAGAGGCAGAGACCTAACCCAGTCACAGCAAAGCAATTAGGAGCCAAGACTGACTGCAAACAGAGCCAGAAACTGTGTGTTCCCCACAAATACTGGGGCAGGTCACTCACCCTAGCACCCAAGGGTTTTAGGCAGTCAGCAACAGGCACACTGAGGTTAGCACCCATCTTGGGTGGAGCTCCCTACCTGCACAGTCAGCCTAGATGCTCAACCAGAATGACTGTGTCAGTGAGGGAAGAACACTGGCCAAATCACAATTCTACCTGCCTTTCTGAGGAGACCTGCCAGCTCTCAGGTCCTCAGAGGATAGCCACCTCCCCACTCCAATCCCTTGTACATTGGTCCAATTGGGTCATGACCAGTTGAGGAGAGTGGAAGTCACTCTCCAAGATCCAGTCTATTACAGAAACCTACCCACCATCTGGAGGTGGACACCAGGATCTCAGGATCACCCAACCTCTAGAACAGGGAGTTTTCCTGAGCCCCAAGGTCAACTGACATCAGATACAAACAGAACACACCAGGATAAATCAGATGACAAAAGGTCAGCACAAGAACATAGTAAAAAAAAAAAAAAACCAAAACAAAACAAACACACAAACAAACAAAAACTCCAAAGCAATATGATGTCTCCAGAACACAGCTATAATGCTACAGACAACTCTGGACATCCTAACATGATTGAAACAAAGGAAAATGACCTAAATTCTACGCTTCTGCTGCTTACAAGAAACACACGTCAGCAAAAAAGATAGGCATTGTCTCCAAGTAAAGGGCTGGAAAAATATATACCAAGCAAATGGACCCAAGAAGCAAGCTGGGGTGGCCATTCTAGTATCCAATAAATTAGACTTTCAACCAACATTAATCAAAAGAGATGGGGAAGAACACCAAATACTCATCAAAGGAAAAATCCACCAAGATGAAATTTCAATACTAAACATCTATGCCCCAAATGTAAGACCACCCACATTCATTAAAGAAACACTACTGAAGCTCAAATACCACATTGAACCTCACACATTAATAGTGGGAGACTTCAACACATCACTCTCACCACAGCACAGATCTATGATGCTGAAACCAAACAGAGAAATAATGAATCTCACAGATGTCATGAATCAAATAGACCTAATTGATATCTAAGAATATTTCACCCCAAAACAAAAGAATACATTTTCTTCTCGGCACCTCAGGGAACCTTCTCCTAAATCTACCATATAGTCTGTCACAAAGCAAGTCTCAACAGATACAGGAAAATTGAAATTACCCCTTGTAACTTATCAGACCATCATGGAATAAAGCTAGACTTCAACAATAACAAAAAACAACAGAAAGCCTACAAAAACATGGAAACTGAACAACTCTCTATTTAATGACCTCTGGGTCAGGGAAGAAATAAAAAAGAAATTAAAGTCTTCTTAGAACTCAATGAAAATGAAGGCACAACATACCCAAACTTATGGGACACATTCAAAGCAGTGCTAAGAGGAAAGTTTTTAGCACTAAGTGCCTTCAAAAAACAAAAAAACAAAAAAACAAAACAAAAAACTGGAGAGTTCCCATACTAGCGACCTAAGAGCAAGTTTGAAAGAGCTAGAACAAAAATAAGTAAACACTCCCAAGAGGAGCAGAAGGCAGGAAATTATCAAACTCAGGGCTGAAATCAACAACTTAGAAACAAAAAGAACAATACAAAGAATCGACAAAACCAAGAGTTGGTTCTTTGAGAAAATCAACAAAATAGACAAGCCCTTAGCAAAAATAACTAAAAGGCAGAGGGAAAATACCCAAATCAACAAAATCAGAAATGAAAGGGGGAAATAATAACAGACATTGAGGAAATCCAAAAATCATTAGGTCTTACTTCAAAAACTTGTACTTCACAAAATTGGAAAACTCAAATGAAATGGACAATTTTCTTGATAGATTCCACCTACCAAGGTTAAATCAAGAACAGGTAAACAAATTAAACAGTCCTATAACCCTTAGGAAAATAGAAGAAGTCATTAGAAGTCTTCCAACCAAAAAAAGTGCAGGGCCAGATGGTTTCAGCTCATAATTCTACCACATTCGAAGAAGAGCTAACACCAATATTCTTCAAACTCTTCCACAACATAGAAACAGAAGGAATACTGCCAAACACATTCTATGAGGCCACAGTCACTCTGATACCTAAACCTCACAAAGACCCAGTGGAGAAAGAAAATTTCAGATCAATTTCCCTTATGAACATGGATGCAAAAATACTTAATAAAATACTTGCAAACCAGATCTAAGATCACATCAAAAGTATCATACACCATGATCAAGTAGGCTTCATCCAAGAGATGCAGGGGTGGTTCAACATTAGAAAACCAATCAATGTAATCCAGCACATAAACAAGCTGAAAGAAAAAAAAAAACACATGAAAAATCTCATTGGATGCTGAAAAACCTTTTGACAAAATCCAGCACCCCTTCATATTAAAAGTCTTGGAGAGATCTGGTATACAAAGACCATACTTAAACATAACAAAAGCAATTTATAACAAGCCAATAACCAACATCAAACAAATTGGAGAGAAACTTAAAGCATTTCCCCTAAAATCAGGGACAAGGCAAGGCTGCCCGCTCTGTATCTCTTCAACGTAGTACTTTAAGTTTTAGCTAGAGCAATAAGACAACTAAAGGAGATCAAGGGGATACAAACTGGAAAGGAAGAAGTCAAAGTATCCCTATTTGCAGATGATATGATAGTATACCTAAGTGACCCCAAAAATTTCACCAGAGAACTCCTACAGCTGATAAACTCCTTCAGCAAGGTGGCTGGATACAAAATCAATTAAAAAAATCAGTAGCCCTTCTTTACACAAAAGATAAATGGGCTGAGAAAGAAATAAGGGAATCAACACCCTTCACAATAGCCACAAATATATAAAAAATACCTGGGGGTAACTCTAACAGAACAAGTGAAAGGCCTGTATGATAAGAACTTCAAGTCCCTGAAGAAAGAAATTGAAGAATATTTCAGAAGATGGAAAGATCTCCCTTGCTCATGGATTGGTAGGATCAACATAATAAAAAATGGCCATCTTACCAAAAGCAATATACAGATTCAATGCGATTCCTATCCAAATACCAACTCAATTCTTTACAGACCTGGAAAAAACATTTCTCAACTTCATATAGAAAAACAAAAAACCCAGAATAGCTAAATCAATCATATACAATAACAGAACATCTGGAGGTATCACCATCCCAGATTTCAAGCTGTACTACAGGGCAATAGTAATAAAAACAACATGGTATTGGTATAGAAACAGACCAGTTGAACAATGAAATCAAATTGAAGACCCAGAAATAAACCCACACACCTACGGTCACTTAATTTTCGACAAAGAAGCAAAAACCATACAATGGAAAAAGGAAAGTATCTTCAATAAAAGGTGCTGGTCTAACTGGATGTCAAGATGTAGAAGAATGCAAATAGATCCATACTTATCACCCTTCACATAACTTAAGTCTAAGTGGATCAAAGACTTCAACATAAATCTGGACACATTAAGTTTAATAAAAGAGAAAGTAGGGGAAAGCCTGGAACTCATTGGCACAGGTAGCAACTTCCTGAACAGAACACCAATAGCTAAGGTGCTAAAACAAACAATCAATAAATGAGACCTTATGAAATTGAAAAGCTCTTGTAAGGCAAAGGATATTGTCCTTAGAACAAAACAGCAGCCTACATACTGGGAAAGGATCTTCATCAACCAAATATCTGACAGAGGGCTAATATCAAAAATATATAAAGAACTGAAGAAATTAAACACCAAAAAATCAAATAACCCCATCAATAAATGGGGTACAGAGCTAAACCAAGAATTCACAGAAGAGGAATCTCTAAAGGCTGAGAGGCATTTGAGGAAATGTTCAACATCTTTGGTCATCAGGGAAATGCAACTTAAAACAACTCTGAGATTCCATTTCACACCTGTCAGAATGGCTAAGATCAAAAACTCAAATGATACCACATACTGGCAAGAATGTGGAGAAAGAGGAACACTCCCCCATTGCTGGTGGGAGTGCAAAATTGTACAACCACTTTGGAAATAAATCTGGAGACATCTTAGAAAATTGTGACTAGTTCTACCTCAAGACCCAGCCATACTCCTCTTGAGCATATATCCAAAAGATTCTAAATGAAACCACAAGGACATTACCTCAGCAATGTTCATAGCAGCTTTATTTGTAATAGCCAGAATTTGGAAACAACCCAGATGCCCTTCAACTGAAGAATGGATAAAAAACTGTGGTACATTTATACAATGGAATACTACACAACAGAAATAAGGAAATCATGCAATTCAAAACCAAATGGATTGATCTAGAAAAGCTCATCCTAAGTGAGCTGACTCAGTCCCAGAAAGATAAACATGGTATGTACTCTCTTATAAGTGGATATTAACCATACATCACAGGATAACCATCCTACAACCCACAGACCCAAACAGATAGGAACCTAGCATATCTACCCTAGGAAAAATTTTACCCATCAGTGAGTCATGGAATCTGCTGTAGGTTAGTGGAACACCTTACCCTAGATGGTATGCCATATCAAACCCCAGTACAAGAGGAAGCTCTTGGCCCTCACATGACTGAAGAACTGAGGGAGTATGATATTCAAGGACCCATCTCATCTGAGGAGAAGGAGACTACCATGTAGAGGAATAATGAGGTAGGGAGGGATGGAGGGAGGGAGGGGCAGAAAGGGAGGAGGGAGGCAATTATGTTCTAGAAGTAACTTGAGAAAACAAAATGATACTTTTAAAAAAGGGTAATAACTAGGTATTGTACCTAGTAATGCTTAAAAAGGAAATGTGAAGTTTTGGCCTTTTGCTACCAACCATCATAAACTGTTTAGGATAATTAAGAAATACCAACTAACAGTCATGCAAGCGTGTCATTTTGTTAGTTACTATGACAGTCTATCACAGTTATTTTCTACGCTACTCAGAAATCAAGTTGTTAAGAGACAGCAACATTTGCTTATCTAAACATAAGAGATAGATAGGGTGTCTTCAAAAACCCCAAGAGATCTGCAGAGTATGGCATTCAAAGATGTTTTCTTAAATTAAGATTTTTTTGATATTGAGACGTGCCAGCTCCTGACAGCATCCCCTATTCCACTCCAAGTAGAAGATGAGCATCGAAGAATCTCCAGTGTGAGATGGTTGAATTAGTCGCAAGCCTATCTCTTGGCAAAAAAAAAAACAAAAAACCCTTGCTTCAACTGTAGACAGACTGCTGTCCAAAAAGGACAAAACTTGGAAAAAGCAGGTAAGTCGACAGCCTAGCTCTGCCAAGACAGGGTAGGTAAGTCCTTCATAATTCCTGCTCTACAACCAATGTCTGTCAGAGAAACGAGGCCAAACAGCTGAAGATTGATGCTGTAATGTATGGAGAGAAAATGGGAACTGTCGAGGCAGCCACGGGTATGTCATTTCTTAGTTTTGGAAGCTGCGGGCCCTGCACTTCCTGTATAATCAGATATATTTATCCCTCTCAGGTCTCTGAGGTGGTTGAAGAATAGATAGCTAGAGTCTCATAGTTAAATTTTGAGTTGTTTAGGAATCAAGAGGGTGTTCTGGATCTAAGAAGATATTTTTAAAATTGTGATGCAAGTTAGTATGAAAGCTGAGTTAGATAGAGAACTTTAAACTCATGGAGATAGTTAGATAGTAGAATGTTAAAGTTAGGGACCAAGTACATATGGACTGGACATTGAGAATGTATGCTAAGCCATATAACTCTCAGAATTGTGACCTATTTATTTCAGTTGTTTTGTACTGTATTTATTGTTATAAGAGAAAGAACCATTTGTTGGACTGAAAAAAAAAAGAATTATGCATTCTGGGGGAAGGGTGAGAGGGTAGGAGGGTGGGACTGGGAGGGGTGGAGGGAGAGGGCTGTGATGGAGATGTAACTTGAAGTAATAAATAAACATTAAAAAAGGGTAATAAACTTAAAAATATAATAAAAATAAAATATAAAATTTTCAAATTATAATTTACCAAAGGTATACTTGCATTACTGCCATGAAAGGAAAAATGGCCTTAATTTCATATTAGAATGTTAAACTGAAGGCTGCCACATAGCTCACATACACTTGATATCAGCTTAAAAGGTTTTTTTTTTTGTAGATATAAAGGATATTTTTGTGGTTTGGCATTAAAAAGCAGGTAAGAGGTTTAAAATGATGTAAGTAAATTAAAGGTTATTACAGTTCAACCTGGTTTTCTAAACTTCCAAGGGTTGAACAAATTTGAAGCTAAGGTAAAATATATGAGAAGGGTAGTGTTAGCCCATGGCTTTAACTCCAGCAGAGACAGGAGGATCACTATAGAGTTAGTTGTCTTGTAAATTCTAGAGTTATAAGGAACAGGGTGGTGATGGTGCACACCCTTAATCCCATCATTTGAGAGGGATACACCCTTAATCCCAACACACTGGAGACAGAAACCTGCAGATCTCTGAGTTCAAGGCCTTTTGTTAGCAACTGTCATAAACTGTTTAGGATAATTAAGAAATGCAAACTAATAGTCATTCAAGCATGTCATTTTGTTAGGTACTAGGGCAGTCTATCACAGTTATTTCCTAAGTTAATCAGAGATCAAGTTGCTAAGAGAAAGCAACATTTGCTTATCCAAATATAAAGAAATAGATAGGTGGTCTTCAAGAACCTCAAGAGATCTGCAGAATATGGCATTTAAAGATGTTTTCTTAACTTAAGATTTTTTTTGATATTGAGACATGTCAGCTCCTGACAGCACCCCCTATTCTACTTCAAGTAGAAAATGAGTATTGAAGAATCTTCAATTGGAGATGGGTGAATTAGTGGCAAGCCTGTTACTTGGCAAGAAAAATCCCTTGCTTCAACTGTAGACAGAATGTTGTCCAAAAAGCACAAAACTTGGAAGCAGCTAAGTCGACAGCCTAGCTTTGCCAAGACAGGGTAGGCAAGTCCTTCATAATTCATGATTTACAATCAATATCTGTCAGAGAAATGGGGCCAAACAGCTGAAGATTGATACTGTAATGTATGGAGAGAAATTGGGAACTGTCTAGGCAGCCACTGGTATTTCATTTCTTAGTCTTGGAAGTTGCTGGTCCTGTACTTCTTATATAACCAGATATATTTATCCCTCTCAGGTCTCTGAGGTGGTTGAAGACTAGATAGAATCTCATAATTAAATTTTGAGTTGTTTAGGAATTAAGAGGGTGTTCTAGATCTAAGAAGATTTTTTTAAATTGTGATGCAAGTTAGGATGGAAGCTGAGTTGGATATAGAAATTTAAACTCAAGGAGATGGTTGGATAGTAGAATGTTAAATTCAGTGGCCAAATATGTATTGACGAGACATTGGGAATGTATGCTAAGCCTTATAATTCTCTAATTGTGGCCTAATTATTTCTGTTGTTTTGTATTGTATTTGTTGTTATAAGAGAAAGAGACATTTGTTGGACTGAAAGGGGGAGCTGTTGGGGGGAAAAAGATATACTTAAACTTAAAAAAAGGAAGTGGGTGGGGGGTTGAACAGGAAGAGGGTGGGAGGGTGGGACCAGAGGGGGGAGCAGGGAGGGATTGCGATTGAGATGTAACTTGAAGAAATAAAAAATAAATAAATTAATTAAAAAAAGAATCCACTCCAGAGGAGTGTGATGGAAGAGATAGTGGGTAGAAGGTGAGAGGCTGGGACTGGGGGGCATGGAAAGAGGACACTGTGATGGAGATATAACCTGAAGTAATAAATAAATATTAAAAAAATAAAAAAACATTTAAAAAAGAATATAGGAAAAGAACAATGAGTAAAAGTCAACACTTGATAGTTGTCTGCTTCTTGAGGAGGAGCAAGCATACTGAGGTAGACACAGAGGCATGGCCAACAGACACCCAAGGCTGAAGCAAGAAAACAAAGAAAGCAATCACGCACAATCACAGTGTACTCAAATGGCTAGAAACCAAGATATAGAAGAAACATCTTGGAAAGTAGTCATAAATAAAGACTTGGAGGAAAAATTATTTAAGTATTATAGCCCCAAATCTATAAGACATAAAGTTATATAAAGTAGTAAAATGCAATCTTTCAACTCATTCTATAACTAGTTTAAACATTTTTTTCAAAAGAAAAAGAGAAATAAAGGATTTATTGCACACTTAAAAATTCATAAGAAAATTCATGGCAAGGTGAGCCATAAAAGAAATATTGAAAGAAAGTCTTCAGACAAAAATAATACTATTGCCATCATAACTTAAATACACACAAATAGGGGCAACTGTGATTGATGCACATCCCAAAATTGGGAGGCAGAGGCAGGAAGATCTCTGTGAGTTGGAGGTCAGCCTGGTCCACAAAGCAAGTCCGGGATAGCCAGGACTACAAAGAGAAACCCTGTCTTGAAAAACATGTGTGTGTGTGTGTGTGTGTGTGTGTGTGTGTGTGTGTGTCTGTGTGTATGTGTGTGTGTGTGTGTGTGTGTCTGTGTGTGTGTGTGTCTGTGTGTGTGTGTGTGTGTGTCTGTGTGTATGTGTGTGTGTCTGTGTGTATGTGTGTGTGCACACACACACACACGTGAAAGAAAGCACTGGAAGTATATTAAATACAGTTGAGCATAAAATTTACATTTCTTATTTTTAAAATTGATTTTGATACACAAATGTCTGAGAAAAATATAGAAATATGCTACATGTTTGTAGATATGTAAAATAATACATATGATATTTATGATAATATTAGAATAGAAAGTGGAGGTGAGAAATTAGGAATATTTTATTTTGTGTCTTTATACTATTATTCAGTGGTAATTTATTATTTGAAACATTTCAAATTCTAAAGCAATGATTAAAATATTTAATGGTGTTAATTTTTTTTAATGGAATAATAAAAATAGTAAGATGAACAAAATAGATGACAACAAATAGAAAATAACTGAAGAAAGAGATTTAAATCCAAACATATTGATAATAATATTACATATAAAAGGTCCAACTTCTATTTATAAGACAGATGATTAAATTTAATTTAAAAAGCAAGTTTTGGGCTGGAGAGATGGCTCAGTGGTTAAGAGCACCAGCTGCTCTTCCAGAGGTCATGAGTTCAATTCCCAGCAACCACATGGTGGCTCACAACCATCCATAATGAAATCTGGTGCCCTCTTCTGGCCTGCAGATATATCTGCAGACAGAACACTGTATACAAAATAAATAAATCTTTAAAAAAAAAAAAGCAAGTTTTACCTATATGCTATCTATATAGAACAAATTCGAGTTTTAAAAACAGATAAATTAAATCTAAAAGACTAGAAAAAACTATACTATGTGTTCTAGTTAGAGTTTCTATTGGTGTGATGAAACAGTGTGATCGCAGTAAACAATGGTCAATACCACTTTAGCCAAATATACTACTAATTTTGTATCAATATACAAAGGTATAAGGGCATATTCAATAATCTGACCCTTCTTCTTGGTCCTTCCTGTGCTATGTCTATGTCTCAATTTTTCTCAAGTCCGTGCATTCCTACATAGGAGATAAAGAAGGATACAGAAAAGGGAAAGAAGGAATACCCTGGGTCTAACCTCCAAAACCCATTAAACAGGACCATTTAACAACTTGTAATCTCTTCCCCTAAATAGAGTTTTCAGTTGTCCTTCAAATAACCAAAAAAGGGGGATGGGTGGAGAAACACCCTCCCCACCCTCTGGGTATGGGACGTTGCTCTCTTAAAATGACTTCCTGCTGGTTTGGTTCGTAGTAAACCTGTTTGGGGCCTGAACCAAAGTGGAAAAATGGTTAAAAATGTTAGTACAATCCTTTTATGTTCAGTCCTTCTGTTCTCAGCTGTTTAGATGTCGTGGAAGGGTGGGACAGGAAGGGGGAATAGGAAAGGGTTTGTGACTGAGATGTAACTTGAAGAAAAAAAAAGTATTTATATAAAAAAAAAGAAAGAAACAGTGTGATCAAAAGCAACTTGAGGAGGAACGGGTTTATTTGGCTTAGCAATGCCAAGTCACAGTTCACTGAGGGAAATCAGGACAGGAACTCAAGCCAGGCCAGATAAGGGGGCAGGAGCTGATGCAGAGGCCATGGAGGGGTGCTACTCACTGACTTGCTCCCCATGGCTTGCTCAGCCTGCTTTCTTATAGAACTCAGGACCACCATCCTAGGGAAGGCCCCACCCACAATGGGCTATGCCCTCACACATCAATCACTAATTAAGGAAGTGTCCTTTAGACCTGCCTACAGCCTGATCTTATGGAAACATTTTCTTTTCTCTCTTTCTTTTAAAAAAATTGTTCTTGTTATTGAATATAGATTATTTTCTTACATCATATATCCTGATTACAGTTTCTCCTCCCTCAAGTTCTCCCAGTTCCTTCCTACCTCCTCTTTCATCTGGATTCACCCCCTTTTTGTCTCTTATTAAAAACCAGACTTCAAAGGGGTAATAATGTGATATGATATGATATGATAAAACAAGAACTAACACACCAGAATAGGACAAAAAAAAATGAAAAAGAACCTGAGAAGACACAAGAAACAGAGACCAAGACAAGAAACCTCCAAAGATGCTGTTGAGTTGATTTTCTGCCAGCCACCTACTGCTGGGCATGCAGCCTACCATTAATAGTAGTTTGTAAAAAAAAAAAAAAAAAATAATAGCGTGTTTCCCCAGTGAGACTCCCTTGTAGAAAACTGAATTTTCATTTGTAAGTGGTTATCAGTTGGTGGTAGATTCTAGGTTAGGGATGTGACTTGTGTCCACTTGTCTTTTCAGCTCTTGGGTCTAGTCTGGTGCAGACCTGTGCAGGCTCTGTACATGCTGCTTCAGTCTCGGTGAGTTCATATGCACTCTGATCTATTATCTTAGAGGATCTTGTTTTCTTGGTGTCCTCCATCCATTTTGGCTCTTATACTCTTTCCTGTGGGGACATTATCTTAATTGAGGTTCCTTCCTCTCTAGCTTGTGTGAAGTTGACATAAAGTTAGCCAGCACACCATGTAAATGTTAATTGAAAGATAGTTAAATCTTTATGATATTAATATCATCAGAGAAAAACATCATTCAGGATGCATAAGTATTTTATAGGATAATAAGGTTACAAAAATTTCAAGTAGAACTTAACATTAACATGCCTAATAAGCAAAGCTATAAAATATGTGAGCAAAATCTGATAAAAATGAAAGGAATAACATAAATTCTAGAATACTTTCATACTTTAACATTTTTTAGTATATGATAGTAGAAAGAAAAATCAATAAAGATACAAAAGTCTTGAAAAATTCTCACAAATGGTTTCACCTTTCTGTCAGTTAAACACATTAAAGATACCTCAGAGGCATAAAATGTGTTGGTGTCATGGTAAGTAATGAAATCACAGACTTTCTCTCAGATTAATTTGACAAAGAGTGAGTCCAAGTGTGAACTCTACAGTTCCCACTCTGTCTTCCTCCTGTCTCCAACAATGGCCTTTGCTCTCTATTTACTGGATGGTACAGAAAGCTCAGCATGGAAAAGGATGCAACACTCCATATAGAAATCATTAACAGAGTTTCAGAAGGGAAGAAATTTTACTGACCTTGAAGCACTTAGAAAAACAGCTGCAAACAGATGTTCTCAAGCTATACCTATGTTGCTTCCAATATTTATTGTGGGTATTTGTTTTAAGATTGCTTTCAACTCATTGATTTTTTTCAGAACATAATTACTACAGCATACATACATGTATACATACATTTCCCTGGGTCAGGGGCCAGAGCTTATAACTTAAGATTAAAGCTATGTACTTAGCTTAGGATATAAAGTCTGATTACATGAGAAATCCAAGGCATTAAATTGTTTTTTTAAGGCAGACTAATTTTAAACAAGCTAAGTCATAGTAGAAGAGCAGATTAATTTCATAGTCTTAAAAAATCTGAAGGTGTATTATTAACATAAATGTGAAAGTCCAGCAAAAGTTCAATTTCTTTGAATGCAAGAGATATTTTTATAAAATTGTATCACTACACAATTAATTGATGTTTCTTGTATATTCCACCAAATTTTGGCAGAATTTACATGTATTACAAGTGTGCAAGAAATATCACCCCAGAGTAACCAACCTAACATCAAATGAAACAGACTTTGTCAAAATTAATAAGAAAAGAAAGGGAATGACTCTACATACTCAAAGGAAAACTTCATCAGGATGAAATCTCAGTACTGAACACTACGCCCCGAATCCAAGGGCATCCACATTTGTAAAAGAAACATTACTGAAGCTTAAACCACATATTGATCCCCACACATGAATAGTGGGAGACTTCAACACCCCACTCACACCAATGGACAGGTCATTGAAACAGAAACCAAAGTGAGAAATAATGAAACTATAAGAGGTCATGAACCAAATGAACCTAAATATCTATAGAACATTTCACCCAAACACAAAAGAATATACCTTCTCAGCACCTCATGGAACCTTCTCCAAAACTGACCATGTAGTCAGTCACAAATCAAGCCTCACCTGATACAAGAAAATTGAAATAACCCCTGGTATCTTATCAGACCACTATGGATTAAAACTGGACTTTAAAATTGTGATGTAAGTTAGTGTGAAAGCTGAGTTAGATATAGAACCTAAAACTCATGGAGATGGTTAGATAGTATAATGTTAAAGTCAGGTGCCAAATACATATATATGGACTGGACATTGGGAATGTATGCTAAGCCATATAACTCTCATAATTGTGGCCTATTTATTTCTGTTGTTTTGTATTATATTTATTGTTATAAGAGAAAGAACCATTTGTTGGACTGAAAGGGGGAGCTGTTGGGGGGGGGGAATGATATACCTTAAACTTAAAAAAGGGAAGAGGATGGGGGGTGAGGGGTAGGAGGGTGGAAGGGTGGAACTGGAGGGGGGAGTAGGGAGGGGATTGTGATTGAGATGTAACTTGAAGAAATAAAAAATAAATTATAAAAAAAACTGGACTTCAGCAACAACAGAAATAACAAAAAGCCTCCACATTCATGGAAACTGAGCAAGTCTCTACTCCATGTGTCAGGGTACAAGTAAAGAAAGAAATCAAAAAATTTCTAAAATTCAATGAAAAAGAAGGCACAGCATACCCAACTTTTTGGGACACAATGAAAACAGTGCTAAAAGGAAATTTCATAGCACTAAGTGCCTTAAGAAAGAAATTGGAGAGAGCTCACATTAATAACTTAACAGGACAACTGAAAGCTCTAGGGAAAAAAAGAAGCAAACTCTCCCAAGAGGATCAGAGAGTTAGAAATCATCAAACTCAGGGCTGAAATCAATAACTTAGAAACAAAAAGAACAATACAAAGAATCAACAAAACCAAGAGCTTATTCTTTGAGAAAATCAATAAAATAGCAAACCCTTAGCTAAAATAACTAAAAGGCAGAGGGAAAATATTCAAAGCAACAAAATCAGAAATGAAAAGTATCATATACCATGAAAAAGTAGGCCTCATCCCAGGGATACAGGGATGGTTCAACATACAAAAATCCATGAGTGTAATCTACCATATAAACAAGATTTAAAAAACAAAACTACATGATCATCTCATTAGATGCTGAAAAAACATTAGACAAAAATCCAACACCCCTGCATGTTAAAAGCATTGAAGAGATCAGTCATGCAAAGACCATAACTAAAGGTAATAAAGCCATTATATAATAAACCTTTATCTAACATCAAATTAAATGGAGAGAAACTCAAAGCATTTCCACTAAACTTATGCGCAAGGCAAGGCTGCCCACTTTCTCCATATCTCTTCATCATAGTACTTGAAGTTCCAGCCAGAGCAGTAAGACAACTAAAGGAGATAAAGGGGATACAAATTGGAAAGGAAGAAGTCAAAGCATCTCTATTCATAGATGATATGATAGTATACATAATTGACCTCAAAAATTCTTCTAGAGAACTCTTGCAGCTGATAAACCCCTTCAGCAAAGAGGTTGGATACAAAATTAATTCAACAAAATCAGTAGCCCTTCCTTACACAAAAGATAAACAGGCTGAGAAAGAAATCATGGAAACAATACCTTTCACAATAGTCACAAATAGTCACAAATAAAATACCTGGGGGTAACCCTACCCAAGCAAGTGAAAGACCTGTATGACAAGAACTTCTAGTCTCTGAAGAAAGAAATTGAAGAAGTTGTCAGAAGATGGAAAGATCTCTCATGCTTATGGATTAGTAGGATCAACATAGTAAAAAATGGTCATCCTACTGAAAGCAATATATAGATTCAATGCAATTCCTATCAAAATACCAACACCGTTCTTTACAAACCTTTAAAGAACCATTCTCAACTTCATATGGAAAGCAAAAAACCCAGAATAGCTAAAAATATACTGTGCAATAAAAGAACATCTGGAGGTATCGCCTTGTTTCCAAGCTGTACTACAGAGCAATAGTAATAAAAACTGCATGTATTGGCATAGAAACAGACTGGTCAATGAATGGAATCAAATAAAACACCCAGAAATAATCCCACAGACACTAGATTTTTGACAAAGAAGCCAAAACCGTACAATAGAAGAAGGAAAGCATCTTCAACAAATGGTGCTGTTCTAACTGGATGTCTACATGTAGAAGAATGCAAATAGATCCATATTATCACCCTGCCCAAAACTCAAGTCCAAGTGGATCAAAGACCTAAACATAAAACAAGATACACTAAATCTAATAGAATTGGGGAAAAACCTTGAAGTCATTGGTACAGGAGACAACTTTCTGAACAGAACACCAACAGCTCAGGCACCATGATCAAGAATTAATAAATGGGACCTCATGAAACTGAGAAGATTATGTAAGGCAAAGAACACAAAAGGCAAAGGAAAAAAAAGGCAGCCTAAAGATTGGAAAAAGATTGTCATCAGCTCCATATCCAACAGAGGGCTAATGTCCAAAATATATAAAGAATTCAAGAATTTAAACACCAACAAACCACATAACCCAACTAAAAAAATGGGTACAGAACTAAACCAAGAATTCACAAAGGAATATCTAATGGTCAAGAATCACTTAAAGAAATATTCAATGTCCTTTAATCATCAGGGAAATGCAAATCAAAATGACTCTGAGTTTGCATCTTTTTTTTTTGTTTGTTTGTTTTTCAAGACAAGGTTTCTCTGTGTGTGTATCCCTGGCTGTTCTGGACTCTGGACTCATTTTGTAGACCAGGTTAGCCTTGAACTCACAGAGATCTGCCTGCCTCTGCCTCCTGAGTGCTGGGATTAAAGGCATGTGCTACCATGCCTGGCATTAAAAAGTTTATTGGCTATGAGATTGACTCTACATTAGATCACTGGAATAGGCACTTAATTCAGAATGTATTGATAGAATGTTTGTGCCCCCCACCAATTCATATGTGGAAGCTTAACTCTCCAATACAATGCTGTGGTATGATACCTAGGAAGCTGTGCATATTATTAAATTGGATGTAACTCCAACTTCTCTTTTTCCCCCTTTTCAGTGCACTAAATCGCACATATTTGTTTATTTTGTTATTGGACTTGTTAATGTTGCTCCTTCATTCTGCTTAACATTTCCTTTTCAAGATTTTTTTCGCTTCCTAATCTGTATGTTTAATTCTCTCTTATGTTTAATGCTGCTATTTTGGAAAGTAAAGAGTTAAGTCAGTAATTGAAATGCAAAGTTGACACCATAACTGGTATCCAAAACTAATTTAATGGCACCACGAAGAGAATGGCATCTGTTATCTCCTGGTATCAGGAACAGTATAGCCAATTATTAGAAAATTATAGACTAATAGAAATAAAGGATGATGACTCACTTAGCGGGTGAAGTGCTTCTTGACTTGCAAGCATAAAGACCAATTTCGACTCTCAAAACCCCAATGAAATGAAGTCGGATGTGATGGTATGCACTTGTAGTGCAACACTGGGGAAGCAAAGACAAGCATGTCCCCAGAGCTGGCTGGCCAGCCAGCCTAACCTACCTGGTGAATTCTAGGCAACTACAAGGCTGTGACTTAAGAACAAACAAGGAAGTAAATAGCAAATAAAAGAAAGTTAAATGGCACCTAATGACACTTGATTGTCCACTGACCTCTACATTCACCTGCACATGGAGATGTATACCTCACATGCACAAAAACATATTTATACACACACACACACACACACACACACCCACACACATAAACAAGCACATTCTAGGAAAATAGAAATAACTGGCAGAATAGAGGGCAATATAAGCTTGTTTCTGCTTGCCTGGGTGTGCTAATGATGCATATGATGCATTGGCAGCAGACACAATGGTGTGCACCAAGCTCAGTATATCATTAGGCAAGCAAGCTCTGCATGTTCCTTTCCTCCACAAACCAAGCCCTTCAGTATTTGATTTATTGCTCTTGTCCTGCCCAAACTTCTGTATAGTTCACCTCAATAATTTCCAGGCTCTTGTGGATACAAGTGCAGTCCCATTTGTACACTTTTATCTTGACTTAGTCTCTAAATATCTGAAAGATCAAGACATGTTATTCCTCTGACAAGAGCAATTATATTTAATTTTATTGGATCAAGAGACACAATTTGAAACAAGAAAATATAATACTTACAATCCCTGAGTATTCTTAAGCTCATAATTGTAACATTTCTCACTCCAGCCTTTGACCAAGTTCATGTACTTCTTATTTAGCCTAAAATCTGTGCATATTCCAGAACATTCTTTCCATTTCCCTGTCCAATCAACATTGCTTGCTTTTCGATTATTTGAGAAATACCTTCCTTCTGAATATGTATTTTGCTCATTTTATCCTCAGAACCTGTGATATTTGTTAGCTTATATATTTGTTGAATGAGTGAATGAAGGAAATAATGGATTTTCCCCTCTCTTACACACACACACACACACACACACACACATGCATATGCACACACTCACAAACACATACTCACACATGTTCATGTGCACACACAGACACATGCTCACACACAGACACACAAACTCACATACACACAATCATCACATACACTCACATACTCACACATTCATACGCGCACGTGCACACACACACACACACACAAGCTT
>CAJQZJ010000567.1:1118595-1129042 GCA_907164525.1 Lophiomys imhausi
ATCTCACTGTGCTCATCTGATATGCCACCCTTATTAGCCTCAGGGCAAACTTACAAGCAATGAAGCAAAAGACCGTCCCTACCATAACAGTTCGTTTCAAAGCAGCGAGACTAAAGTAGCACGAGATTCTTGTGCTGCCCCCACACACAGCAATGCCCAATCAAAGGTCTGAGCCACCATGGCATCACTGTGCTGGGAACGCCTTGAAGAAACATCTGGTCCCCTTCATTCCTCTCAGTCAGGGGCAGCAACTGTCTGGAGGGTGTGGGCTGTGATGTAGTTGGGAAGAAATAATTGGTAAGATTTGTAATTTTCAACATGTAAATAGTAGATTAATCTGCCAAAAGATTCATTCCCAGCATAGAAATGAATCTGTTTTAATTGTGGACATGACTTTTTTCTCTATCCATGCTAGTTTCATCAAATAACAATTAGTACTAAAGTAAAAGAACCATGTACTGTCAGTGGGAAAGGTCCATAGCTGAAGACCACTGATATTCTCCCCCCTCCAGGAGCTTGCATAGGACTTCCCACACAGGAGAGAGTTTTCTCACACATAGCCAGCAGAGAAAGAGTTTTCTAGTCAGTTCAAGATTGAGTTCCTTATGTCTTGTGGCCAAAGTATATGATATTTTCAACTATAGGATCTTACCATATAGATGTTGTGAATAACCAAGAGTAATGGGAATAGCCTGTGTTGTTTTGGGTGGCTCTCTGAGGCCACCTTGACTATTAACACATAGGAAAATAGCCATGCCAGCACTGAGATTTTTATTTAATAACCCATGTATTCTGGGAACAGTACTGCTCAACCATGCAGGCACTTCTGTCCATATATATGGACATTAATCTGTCCATATAATCTATAATATATATATATATATGGACACATAAATATACATATTTATTATATTATTATCTATGGACATATAAATATATATATTTATTATATTATTACATATATGGACACATACATGGATACACACAGACACACACACACATATAATCTTGTAAACTAGTGATTTTTCACAAGGCTTCTTTATATAGCTTTACTTCTGACCATGGATAGCCCCACTTCTATACTACAATGGGCAGCACTGAGAGCTTGTTTGGAGGTTCTAGCAGGGGAGTGCAGCTACTTCTATACCCTTGACCATTCCTCCTCTCTTTTGGGAAGGTCATCCTGTCCTTTTCAACCAACTGAGCACAGCTTCTGGAAGGACACACATGGAGTGGTGATGGAGGAAGAGGACACCCACCTAGTCAGCCAGATCAGCCAAATCAACCCTGGTGATCAATGGGGTGGCAGATATAGCAGCCAGATCATCCTCATAATTAGCAGCACTAATTGAACTCAGTGAGTTATGACAATACATAAATAAAAGTAAATAAATAAACAAATGAGACATGAAATCAGGAAGGAGATGTGTTGAGTGTTTGGGGCAGGGCCTGAAACAAGTTGGAACAATAGAGCAGGCATAGATGGGATCATAATTCAGTGTATACATGTATGAAATTTTCAAATAAAAATAAAAATATAATTTAAGAAAAATATACACACATTTAACTCCAATCCAAAAGGTTTAAGTGTTCCTCTCTCCCCACATTCATGGCAATGCTTTGCTTCATTTGTTCTTATGATCTTGGCCATTCTGATTAGGTTAAGATGAAATCTCAAAGTAACTTTAATTTTCATTTCACTGATAACTAGGGAGATTAAATATTTTAAAAATTAAAATATAATTGCATCATCTACCCTTTTCTTCTTTCCAGCCTTTACATCTTTCACTCCCTTTCAAGTTTATGGCCATTTTCTTCTTTGATTATTATTGATAAATTGTTCTGGACCAAGAGGTGCAGTTCTCACATTCTGGCATGGGGACACCTCAGGCCACCTCTCTTTATGTATTTACTTCTTCACTACTGAATAGTTTTACATCCATCTGTTCATTTTCTCATCTACCATCTAAGAACTTCATATATTTAACAGCAATGTGCACACTGTACTTTTTCTTTCCTTCTCCTCAATCTCCATGGTTTCCTGCTAACCCATGAACTATACCACTGAGGAGGAAGCATAGCCTCAGCAAGCAGTTAATATCTAACCCAGCACACTGGCACATAACCAAGTGACCATGGCTGGCAGCAATTGCGGTTACTGTAGAAAGAGGTGATAAACCACATATCCAGGAAATTCTGATTTAACTCTTGGCACTTAGCATCACCCACATTATAATCAGGAGATCCAATTCCCCTAATGACCAGGGCTCTAGGAAAATTAGTAACCTGAGTCAGTTCCTCATCCTTGCTTGGCTCACCTCTGAATGTTCCCATTAAGTCTTGGAACCAAAGATCCAGCAAGACCTTCCTAACCTTTTGATAATTCAGCTGTTGTTTGGAACAGTTCGGTAGGCCAATTGTTGTCCGAACTAAGTTTCCATCAGGAGAGAACATTTGGAGATCAGCTGATGAACCCAGATTAGTGTTGACTCCACTGCATCATCATTACTAATAAGCAGAAAAGTAGTGCTCTGTTCCACTCCCATGATCCTCAGAGACAAACAAGAATGAATCATGGCCCGAGTTTTCTTTTTCTGATTCTGGGGAAATGTCTGTCACAGACAAAATGAAAATAAAAACTTCCAATAGCAAAGCCAAAAATTCAAATGCAAGGCAAAAGTGAACCAAGCATTCCCTTGGGAAAGGCCAGGAGATTCCACAGGAATATCCGTACAGGTTCTTGTAGGGACCTAACTCCTCAGGCCTTGCAGTAAGGAAAGCCATCTGCTTTACACGCGTTCAGGAAGAGTCTTGGCCACTACCAGTCTTAGGCAACTGTGAAAGGTCATTGGGACCCACAGGCTGAGAACCACTGAACAAGAAGATTTGAGAGACACTATTGTACCTTTAGAAATATCTTGCTATTATTATACTGGTCACTGCTTTCACAGAACTATTCTGCAGCAGGGTAGAAATATTTACTGCTCTTCTCTTTTGGTTGCTTGCTATGGAATCTATCCTCAGGGAGATGCTTTGATGACAGATCCATCTGAAGTCTTCTGAGTCTTAGGTCTCAAGCACATGATGTCTTTGGCAATAGGGACTTACCTTCAACTTCTAGGGGGCAAACAAGGGTCATAGCAATAGCCTATATTGGTTTGGGGGTCTCTGGAATTCCCCTGACCAATGATGCTAAAGGAGGTTTCTCATGCCTAGTCTTGGGATGGTTTTTGAGTGTTTCTCAGCCATTTAGTTATTTGAGAATTTGCTATTTAGTTCCATGCTCCATTTTAAAATTGGATTGTTTTATTGGTGTGTAGGTTTTACTTCTTTGTATATTCTAGATACTAACCCTCTGTCAGACATATGGCCTATAAATAATTTTTGCCATTCTCCAGACTACTTCTTCTCTTGAATGATGGCATTCTTTGCTTCATAGATGCTTTTTAGCTTCATGAGGTCCCATTTATTAATTACTGGTCTTAATGCTTGCACTAGCAGAGTCCTGTTCAAAAAATTCTTTTCTATGCAAATGTGTTTAAACATATTCCCTATTTTCAATTTTATCCAATTCAAAGTTTCAAGTGTTATGCTGAGGTCTTTTATCCATTTGGAGTTGGAATTGTGCAGGGTGAGAGATATAGGTTTAGTTTCATTCATCTACATGCAGCTCTCCAGTTTGATCAACATCAATTGTTGAAGATGCCATCTTTTCTCTAATGTGTATTGTTGGCCTCTTTTGCCAAAAATTAAACAGGAATGTGGACTTACATATAGTCCTCAATTCTATTGGATTGATCAATGTGCCCTGTTTTTCTTACTTCAGTACCATGCTGTTTTTATTACTATAGTTCTGAGGTATAACTTCAATTCAGGGATGGTGATACCTCTCCCTGTCCTTTTATTGTTCAGAATTGCTTTTTGATCCTGGGTTTCTGTGTTTCCACATGAATTTTAAGATATTTTTTCAACATATCTGATGAATTATGTTAGGATTTTAATGAGAAATTGCATTGAATCTGTACCCTGCTTTTGTATGATGGGTGTTTTCACAATGCTTCATACTGCCAATACATGATCAATATTAATGTCTTTCCATTTTTAGTATTTTCTCAAACTTTTATTTTTGGTGTATTAAGGTTTTCATTGTTCAAGTTTTTCATTTCCTTGGTTAGATTTACTCTAAGGTATTTTATTTTATTTTTTTGAGTTTTTTTTTGTGAATGGAATTGTTTCATTGATTTCTTTCTCAGCATTTTTGTCATTTGTGTATAGGAAGGCTACTGATACTTATATTAATTTTGCATTTCACTACTTTACTGAAAGTCTTTTTCAGTGTTGGAGATTCATGGTGGAGTATTTAGGGTCTTTTATGTATAGAATCATATTCCCTGAGAATAAGGATACTTTTACTTTAGGTTTCACATGTGAAACCACAACTATTGAGACAACATGCATAAGCCCCATGCAGGCTCAAGCCAGACAAAATTCCAGCAGAGGGAAGGGACATGGTCACAGAGTCTCATCTATATAGCTAAAGAGCAGTTGACAATTGATGGTTACATGCATATTTGGTTTTTGCCAGTGTCAGGAACACTACATAAGTACAAATCTGTCTGTTTAGATCTGTACCAAACCCCTAGGCCTTGAGACAGACTTTTGAATCTTTCTAACAGTGGGCCCTCTCTTCTATGTGAGATATTCCCCATCATCTTTATCTCCCTTCCTCCATGATGATTAGGTCACACCAGTCTGACATATGATATGTGACACTAACTAACTTCAAGATCATGTATTGATCTGTACCAAGTCAAGATCTCTGCTGTTTCCACTCATTCTCTCCATGCACTACCTCAACTCAGAGCCCTGGTGCTTATACATTTCCTTTAACAAAACTGTTACTTGCACAGCCTCAACCATCTTGGAATGGGAACCTCCATTAGTGAAGAAAAAGTCCTGTAGGAAGCATAGAATGTTGCCTGGATTTGGAAAATGACTGAAAGACACATTGGTTCCTCTCTGCCGACAATGTATGAAATGAAGGAATAGCTACTCAAGTAATGGTTCTCAACATGTGGGTCACAACCCCTTTGGGGTTACATACAAGATATCCTACACATCAGATATTGGCATTATGAATCATTACAGTAGCAAAATTACAGTTAGAAAGTAGCAATGAATACTTTTATGGATGAGGGACATTGAAACATGAGAAATTGTATTAAAAAAATCACAGCATTAGGAAGGTTGAGAACCACTGTAATGAAGACTTTCTCAGAGAAGTTTCTAAGAGTTAAGTTGGTTAGATACTCAAAAAATAATCAGGAAAAAGAAGTTGGACATATCAAACCAAGATGTTGGGAACCTGTGGTCATGAAAGGTACAAGGAGAAAATCTAATTCAGCAACGGTAACTTATTGATCATTTGCTCAAGGTGAGGGGCAGGGCTACTCTATGCAGTTGAGTTTTTATAGATATCAAGAAGTATATTTGTATGGATTCATGTTATGGTTATCAATGAATATTTTTTAAATAATTTACTAATTCTGTGAGAATTTCATGCAATGTATTTTGATCATGTTCATCCTCAACTCCTCTTTTTAACTTCTTTTAGATCTGCCTTTACCATCTACTGAACAAAGGACATTAAGCTACTTAGGTTAATAATGTTCCCCACAAAGCCATGACTAACAAAACCCTTAGTACCAGGCACAGGAAATCTCCTTTCCAATCGTTGATTAGGGTAGTCCAAGTGACTCCTAGAACAGTATAGACTATCAGTGTAGGCCTTGGTTGCCCCTTGGGGATGAGTGTCAGCCCTTATTATGATGATACTGCACATTTAGCACATAAGAGTCAGACATCTTGAGCTGGATCTGACCTGAAATCCCTTTTCCTTTGGTCTAACCTCCATGGTAGCAGGGAAGTGATTAAATATTTTTACCCAGTTTTAACATTTAAGAATGATAACAACCAGCAGAATGACAAGATATCCGCAAAAATGCACTAAGTAGCATGCTCATGGGGAGTCGCAAAGGAATTGAGGTGAGCTATAAAAGGGGCAGCAGGGAAGAGGTACGGGTACCCTGGATCTGCACCACAAGGCGAAGTCTCAAGGGGATGGAGGTGGACTTAGAGTAGGGGCTTGGGTAGGCAGGCAACTAAAGAAGAGTACTGCAGAGACCAGAATGGAGGGCAGGAAAGGGTTCTTGAGTTCCAGTCAAGTGTGATGGCTGTGCGCCCCTGGTAGAAGGGGATTATGTAGGTCAGTGGGGAGCCACCAAAGAATCTATTTTTGTCGTAAAACTGTTCACAATCCTTTATCATCAGGGTAATTCAAATTAAAATTACTTTGATAGTTTATATTAGCCTAGTTGGAATGGCTAAGATTAAGACAACAAATGCTGGCATGATGTGGAAATGGGAAACCCTGAAGCCTGTTGGTAGGAGTGCAAATTATCTATGGATATTTTTAATCAATTAATGAAATCTATCTTTAAATTGAGTGGCAGTAATAGCCTATTCTTGGAACTCAAATGGAACATCAGATGAATTAAATAAACATGAACTGTTGAGTTAAAGCAGAATCTATAAATATTTTTTGAAAGAAAAGGAGTATGAAAAAAGTGATTTCTTTCTCAGGATCCTAGGATGAAGCCTATAGGCATATAATAATGAAAAAGCACCCCAAAATAAACTTTGATCTATAATATCTAGGTTCTGGTTTACAGTTCTTTATTCTCTTTATTTTAATTTGCCATTGAGTGTGCATTGAGTTTCTGATGACAGCCGTTGTATTCTATTTCCCCAGAGAGCTAGAAGAAAGAGAAGTATTGGGTAGATGAAGGAGAGAAGAGTGCTATAATGAAGCAGATCATAAGAGAAAACTAAAATTTGGGTAGTTAACTGAAGCCTTGCAGCCCAATACTTCTTTTTTCAAGCTTATATTCTGAGCTTTTTAAACAATTTTAAAAGTCAGGGCAGGGCAAGCTTATTACTCATAATTGTACACGTGGGCCTCATCCATGTCTTCAGAGAGGTTGAATACATTATCTTTTCTGCAGAGATCTTTTTCTTTTAAAGGAAATCTTGAGTAACTGCCTAATGATTCATTAAATGTTTTGCTGCATTACAAACCATTGTTGCTGTGGGTCAGGGAGGGCACTTGCCCTTTTACAGAAGAGCAGAAACAGATTGGTTTGTCCTCTCGCAGCTGGAAGGATCTCCAGAGTGACTCTCCAGGCAGCTGCAGAGGGGTGTCCCTCCCACCTGCTCCATTCTAGGGAAGTGTGGAGATCACAGAAGGCTCCCAGTTGAGTATGTGCTTGATCCTCATTCCTGAAGAAGGACTATGCCAGATGTTATTTCTTCCAGTTTAGGAGCCCTTTTATTTAAGTAGCATCCAGCAAACCTAAAGATGAAAGCTAAAAGCAATTTTCATGTCTAATATTGAGTATCTATATTATTTAAAAACGGGTATTAATTTAAATTATTTAAAGAAGGTAACTTTTTGATCCTAAGTGCTCATTTTAAAAGGCTGAAGACAGCAGAATTCAGCCTCCCTAAGTTCCAATTAAAGATGATAACCTGTATTAACATGTAAAGACTGTATTTATTATTATAAGAGAAAGAGCCATTTGTTGGACTGAAATGGGGAGCTGTTGGGGGAAATAAGATATACCTTAAACTTAAAAAAAAAGGGGAAGAGGATGGGGGGTTGAGGGTGAGAGGGTGGGACTGGAGGGGGGAGTATGGAGGGGATTGTGATTGAGATGTAACTTGAAGAAATAAAAAATAAAGTTAAAAAAAAGAAAAAAGAAAAAAGAGGGAAAAGTCATAAAAAAAAAACCATGTAAAGACTGGCTTTGTTCTGCATACTGTAGTGAAAATGTTTCCTACACTCTCTTCTTTTTTCTTGGAGTTGAGAAAATTTCTTCCTGGTAAACAAAAGGTTAAACTCTATTTTACCATATGGTTTTCTTTAACAAAATATCATTAACAAGGTGGCTTAAAAACAGCAGAAATTTATTATGGAAACTGGGATCTAGGATTGAGATGCTAGATGACTGGTAGACTGGTAAGTCTCACGTATTGGCCTAGAGACTCACAGGTTATCACACTTTCTACATATGAATGGGGGGTGTTGTTCGAATTATTTTTAACTGTCAAATTGATATAACCTAGAGTCATCTGTGAAGGAACTCAACAGAGAAATTGCTTGGATTATATGGGCCTGTGGGCATGTCTGTGAAGAACTGTGTTGATTACTAAGGAATGTAAGAGGACTCAGCCTACTGTCAGTAATGTTTGCCCCAGATGCCCAGAACCTCAGAATTTTAACTCATGCTATTACATGTATGGCCCTGACAGAGTCTTTGATCCTCTCTGAAATATTGCAAGTCATACTTCCATCATCTGCACTGCTCTCAGCACTATCTTCTAAATTCCTGTAACAACTTAAGCTCTGTATGCATAATGCATTTCCTAACCCAAAGTTCCAAATATGTCCCACAGTCTTACAAAAATAAGATAAAAGAAAAAAAAAGTTGGGATTAAAGATATGTACCACCACCCCCGGATCTAAGTTTTTCTCTATTTAGAGCTTGCTTTATGTCAGGCTGTCCTTGACTTCAGAGATCTGCAGGTTTCTGTCTCCAGTGTGTTGGGATTAAGGGTGTATACCTCTCAAGTGACAGGATTAAGGGTGTGCACCATCATCACCCTGTTCATTGTAACTCTAGAATTTACAAGACAACTAACTGTCTAGTGATCCTCCTGTCCCTGCTGGAGTTAAAGGCATGGGCTAACACTGCCCTTCTCAAATATTTTACCTTAGCTCCAAATTACTTCAACTCTTAGAGGTTTAGAAAACCAGGTTGAACTGTAGTAACTCTTAATTTATTTACAGCATTTTAACCCTCTTAACTGCCTTTTTAATGCCAAACAATGAAAATATCCTTTATATATATTAAAAAAACTTTTAAGCTGATATCCAAGTGTGTGTGAGCTATTTGGCAACATGCATTCTAACATTCTAACCTGAAATTAAGACATTTTTTTTCTTTCATGCCAGTAAGGTGGTTACTTTAGTGGCAAACTTGTCACTGGGCAAGGAAAATCCCTTGCTTCAACTGTAGACAGATTGCTGTCTGAAAAGGATAAAACTTGGACGGAGGTAAGTCAACAGCCTAGCTATGCCAAGACAGGGTAGGCAAGTCCTTCAAAATTCCTGCTTTACAATTAATGTCTGTCAGAGATACTGGGCCAAGTGACTGAAGACAGATGCTCTAATGTATGAATAGAAATTGGGAACTGTCCAGGCAGCCAGTTGTCTGTCATTTCTTAGTTTTGAAAGCTGCTGGCCCTGCACTTCCTGTATAATCAGATCTATTTATCTTTCTCAGGTCTCTGATGTAGTTGAAGACTAGATAGTTATACTCTCATAGTTAAATTTTGAGTTGTTTAGGAATTAAGAGGGTGTTCTGGATCTAAGACAATGTTTTCTAAGTTGGTGGTGCAAGTTAGGAAGGAAACTAAGTTGGATATAGAACTTTAAACTCATGGAGATGGATGCATAGTAGAAGGTTAAAGTCAGTTGCCAAATACATATGGACTGGACATTGGGAAAGTATGCTAAGCCTTATAATTTTCATAATTGTGGCCTAATTATTCTTGTTGTTTTGTATTGTATTTGTTGTTATAAGAGATAGAGCCATTTGTTGAACTGAAAGGGGGAGCTGTTGGGGGGGGGAAGATATACCTTAAACTTAAAAAAAAAAAGAAAGCAGATGGGGGTGTCAGGGGGAAAGAGGGTGGGAGGGTGGGACCCGAGTGGGGAGTAGGGAGGGGATTGTGATTGAGATGTAACTTGAAGAAATAAAAAACAAAATTAAGCAAAAAAAGAAAAAGAAAGTCAGATCTGTCATGGTAATACCCTCTTAGCTTCGTAACCTTCGCATTATGCTTTCAGAACCAGTACCACCTGGCTGACTCTAACAGATTTCCATAGTTGGCTGCCACCTTGGGACAGACACAGCCTTGGCCACTCTAGACTACAGTTCTGAATGTTAATGCTGAAGAAATTATTCTCAGAAAATTTCAATCCAATGTGAGTCCAAAGACTGAAGATGTCATAGAGAGAAGACACAAGTTGGCACCATGAGGTAGAGTCAGAGTCCCTGAGAAGAGGCCAGAAGAGGCAACTAGGAAGGGGGCAGTGAAGATGCCAGCAGATTGAAGATACTAGTACCATAGAATGACCTTTTTTTATTATTTAAGGACAGTAGCAGGTATGGAATATAACCTGTCTGATCCATGAGACTAGTTACGTATTTTGTAGACAGCAGAACCAGAGAAATGGAACTTTATAGACCAGTTGGAGCTCAGAGGATCATGAGTGAATTCCAGACATCAAACATTGAACTTTTTTTTTTTTTTTTTTTTTTTT
>CAJQZJ010000567.1:1129142-1141336 GCA_907164525.1 Lophiomys imhausi
TTTTTTTTTTTTGGTTTTTCGAGACAGGGTTTCTCTGTGTATCCTTGGCTGTCCTGGACTCACTTTGTAGACCAGGCTGGCCTCGAACTCACAAAGATCCGCCTGCCTCTGCCTCCCAAGTGCTGGGATTAAAGGCGTGCGCCACCACCGCCCGGCTAAACATTGAACTTTTTAAACTGATGAATTTTGGTCTTATTTTGATTTGAGTATGACTTAACTTGGGTTTTACTTTAGATGAACCTGCAGTTATGAGGCTTGGATTTTTTTTTTTTAATGCTTTATTTTTTTTTCTTCAAGTTACATCTCAGTCACAAACCCTTCCCTATTCCCCCTTCCTATCCCGCCCTTCCACCCTTTTCCCCCGAGAAGTTTCCCCTTTCAGTCCAACAGATGGTTCCTTCTCTTATAACAGTAAATACTACACAAAACAACAGATATAAATATGCCACATTTATGAGAGTTAAATGGCCCAGTATACCTTCCCAATGTCCAGTTTATACATATTTGGCCCCTGACTTTAACATTCTACTATCTAACCATCTCCATGAGTTTAAAGGTCTATATGTGACTCAACATTCATACTATCTTGCAACACACTTTTAAGAGTATCTTCTTAGATCTATAACACCCTCTTGTTCCTAAACAACTCAAAATTTAACTATGAGACTCTAGCTGTCTATTCTTCAACCACCTCAGAGACCTGAGAGGGATAAATATATCTGCTTATATAGGAAGTGCAGGGCCTGCAGCTTCCAAAACTAAGAAATGACATACCAGTGACTGCCTGGACAGTTCCCATTTTCTCTCCATACATTCCTACATCAATCGGCTAAAGTGGTATTGACCATTGTTTATTGTGCAAAAATAAGATTGTATTGGATTACATCGGTATTGATCTTTGTATATTGATACAAAATTAAGATTATAGTTGGCCACAATGGTATTGACCCTTGTATATGGACGTAATATTAAGATTGTATTGGGCTACGTAGGCATTGATCCTTGTATATTGATACATAATTAAGAGTATATTTAACCACAATTGAATAGATCTTTGTATATTGATACAAAATTAAAGGTAATGCTTCCTAATGGTATCATACCCAGAGATACTTAAAAATAAAATGTGAAGCCCTGAAGCCCTGGCCTCTTGATACCAACCGTCTAAAACTGTCTAGGATAGTTAAGTAAAACAAACTCCTAGTCATGCAAACATGTCACTTTGTTAGCTACTATGACAGTCTATCACAGATATTCTCTAAACTACCCAGTAATCAAGTTGTTAAGAGACAAGCAACATTTGCTTATCTAAATACAAAAGATGGATAGGGCATCTTCAAAAACCCCAAGAGATCTGCAGAATATGGCATTCAAAGATGTTATCTTAAATTAAGATTTTCTTTTTTTTTTGATATCGAGACATATCAGTGCCTGACAGCACCCCCTATTCTACTCCAAGTAGAAGATAAGCATCGAAGAATCTCCAGTGTGAGATGGTTGAATTAGTGGCAAGCCTATCTCTTGGCATGAAAAAAACCCTTGCTCCAACTGCAGACAGACTGCTGTCCAAAAAGGACAAAACTTGGTAGCAGGGAAGTCGACAGCCTAACTCTGCCAAGACAGGGTAGGTAAGTCCTTCATAATCCCTACTCTACAACAAATGTCTGTCAGAGAAACAGGACCCAAAGGCTGAGGCTTGGATCTTTTAGAGAGACTTTGAACTCTTAAAGAGACTTTAGAAAGAGAGTGAATTTTTAGACCACAGAACTTTTAAAGTTACGCTTTATATTGTAAAATTAATTTAAATATGAAATCTTAGAGATGAACAAAAAGAAGAAGAAAAGATTACAGTTGAATAGTGATGATATGTGTGTCAAGTTGACAAGGGGTCAATTGTCCCATCTGGTTTCTTTCTCTTTCTTTCTTTCTTTCTTTCTTTCTTTCTTTCTTTCTTTCTTTCTTTCTTTCTTTTTTGTCAACTTGATACAAGTTAGAGTTACCTGGATGAGGGAAACTCTTTTGAAAAAATGCCATACTCGGGTTGCCTGTAGGCAAGTATGTAGAATATTTTCTTGATTAATTATTGATGTGTAAGGCCTCAGTGCACTGTGGGATGAGTCATCCCTGGCTAGGTGATTCTGAGTTATATAAGAAATCAGACTGAATAACGCACAAGGAGCAAACCAGTAATCAGGGTTTCTCCATGGTTTCTGTTTCAGTTGCTACCTTCTGGTTCCTGCCCTGACTTCCTTCCATTATATACTACAGCTGTAAGCTGAAATAAACCCTTTTCTCCCTGGGTTCCTTTCATTCATAGTCTTTATTATACTGATAGAAATAGCGCACATGCTTATAGATTGATAGGATTAACACAGTGGAAATTGCCATCCTACCAAAAGATATCTAAATATTAAAAGAAATCTCCATCAAAATTTCAACACAATTCTTTATAGAATTGTAAAAAAATCAGCCTTATATGGAAATAAACACACACACACACACACACACACTCACACACAAAACCCAGGATAGCTAAAATAGTCCTGAATAACAAAGTAAGTGTGGTAGGATGCATCATTCCAGATTTCAAGTTGTACTGGAGAGCTGTTGTAATAAAAACATCATGGTATAGGTATAAAAATAGACATGTTAATCAATTGATGAATCAAACTAAAGACCCAGACATAAGCCCACACATGCATGGACACCTAATTTTTGATAAAGAAGCCAAAATATACACTGGAGAAAACACAGCATCTTCAACAAATGATGTTGGTCAAACAGGATGGCTGCATGTAGAATGAAAATAGATCCATACTTATCACCTAGCACAAAACTCAACTCTAGCTGGATAAAGGACCTCAAATACCCTGAATCTGGTAGAAGATAAAGCAAGAGGTAATCTTGAAAACATTAACACAGAAAAAGTCTTTCCAAACATGACACCAATAACACTAAGATCAACAGTTAATAAATAGGATGTCCTGAAACTGAGAAGTTTCTGCATGACAAAGAACACCATCAGTCAGGCAAAGTGGCAGGGTAAAGAATGGAAAACGATCTTCAACAATTATCTGATCAAAAATTATCTCTGATAGAGGGCTAATATCTAAAGAACTATTAAGGGCTATCTAAGAACTATTAAGGCTAATGTGTGAAGAACTCAAAATACTGGACATCAAGAAAATGAATAATTGGGGCACCACAGAACTAAGTAGGGAGTTCTTCATAGACGAAACTCTAATGGTGGAGAAACATTTAAAGGAATTCTCGACATCCTTATTATTTAGGGAAATGCAAATCAAAACTACTTTGAGATGTCTTTTTCAGCAGTCAGAATGGACAAAACTCAATAAAACAAATTACAACTCATGCTGGCAAGGATATGGAGTAAGGGGAACTCTTATTGCTGATGGGAGTGTAAATTTGTACAACCACTATGGAAATCAGTGGGGCAGCTGCTCAGAAAGTAGACCTACCTCAAAATCCAGCTGAATGGCTCTTGGACATATATTCCAAGGGGTCTACATCCTACTACAGAGACACTTGCTCATCCATATTCATTGCTGTCATGTTCATAAAAGCCAGAAATTGGAAACAGCCTTGTTGTCTGTAAACTTAGGAATGGATAATGAAAATGTGGTATGTTTACACAATGCGGTATTATTCAGCTGTTAAAAACAAAACCAAACCGAAGTCATGAAATTATCAGGTACGTGGATAGAGCTAGGAGAACTCATCAAGAGCGAGGTGACCTAGACATAAAAAGACAAATATTCATGTTTTTTCTTGTATGTGAATATTTGTTTTTATACCTTTGATATATAATTATGGAGAGACAGGGGAGGCTAGAATGGAAAGAAGAAATGGGGAGGAGGATGAATTAGAGGGAAAGGAGAGAAAATAGGGAGGACAACTAACACTAAAAGCCAATTGAGGGGTCACAGGGAAGCCTAGTACTGTAGAAACCTCCTAAAATATGTACATATATGAAAAGATTCTAAATAGAGTCATCAAATCAAGGGAAGACAATGTCCCAACTAGACTTTGTCCACAACCATGTGAAACCTGTAGTGCTAGAATAGGTTACATTTAGTTGAATCATTGGCCAAAGGGGCCTATGGAAACCCTCAAACATCTCAGCTATTGCCAGCACTATTAGGTATTTTCCATAAATGATGATTAGGCACTTTTTTCTGAAGACAATACTTGTGTATCTCATTGAGCATGGAGAAATCTAGCTTGTACCTAACTAGAACCTTTGCTTCTACTGACCAATATTCATAATACTACAAGGTATTCTGCATACTATCAGAGGAGAAAGGCAACCTCCAACCCAGCTACAAACCCAGTAATCTACAACGGTTCCCCACCTACATGATATGCTGCTTGGATAGTGGAACAAATATTGTGAGAGTAACCAACACTCCTTCATTAAATTCATGGCCCATTCCATGAGATGGAACTCATGCTTGACATTGCTGTGATTGCCACAAACCTTAAATTGGATAAGCCATGGATATATGGAAAAAGCAAACACTAATGTTCTGTTAAATGAATTTAGCAATACCATGACCCCTAATGGCATTTTTCTATTCCCATAGATCAGTGATTCATTCACTTAGTCATCATCAGAGAAGTGTTCCCTTGCAGTATATGGGACCTAACACAGAGACCCACAACTGAACAATGTGCAGAGACTGAGAAAATTTGGGACACTCAATCCTAAATTGATGTCTTCATCAAAATGTTCCTAGTAAACAGTGTCTTCTAGATGCAATAGGGTTGATATACATGTGAACTCACAGGGACTATGGCAGCATGCACAGAACCTGAATAGGTTCAAGCTAGACAGGGTTCCAGCACTGACAGAGAGAGTGGGCAAGAGTGTTCTCCCTTAACTGAGAAGTTATCTGCAATTGACACTAGCTTGCAAAGGAAAAAAATAGATTTCTCTAATGGAATCTCATTGTGTATCTTAACTACAATTAAGGGCAGGCCCCATGTTCAACAGCAGATGGACAACGCAAAATGTACTCAATAGTATTTTTTAAAAATAATTTATTTTTTATTTCTTCAAGTTACATCTCAATCACAACCCTCTCCCTACTCCCCCCTCCAGTCCCACCCTTCCACCCTCCTCCCCCTCAACCTCCCATCCTCTTCCCTTCTTTTTTTTTTAGTTTAAGGTGCCAAATACATATGGACTGAACATTGGGAATGTATGCTAAGCCATATAACTCTTATAATTGTGGCCATTTATTTCTGTTGTTTTGTATTGTATTTATAGTTATAAGAAAAAGAACCATTTTTTGGACTGAAAGGGAGAGCTGTTGGGGGGAAAAAGAAATATCTCAATAGTATTTTTGTAGAGTTTTTGTCTCATATTGCTTTGGTCTTCTTTGTTTTGTTTTACTAGCATTTTACTTATATATTATGGTGTGTATGGGGTTTGTTTGTGTTTGTGTGTGTATATGTGTGTGCATTTATTGTGTTTTCCTGTTTGTACTCTTTGTTTTTTGTTTTGCTTTTGTTTACTCATTTGTTTACTTTGTAGTGAGAGAAAGAAATGGGTTTGAGTTGTTTGGGTGAGAGGTTAGAAGAATCTGGGAGGAACTGGAGGAGGGAAACCTCAATCAGAATATATTGCATGACTTTTTTTCCAATAAAAAGTAAATAAAGCCAAATAGCACAGGTGGACTGTAACCTATATTTAAATAAACACTTTTCTCTCTTAAGTTTCTTATGATCAAAGTGTTTTATCATAGCAACAACAACAACAAAGACCCAGAACATAGAAAGAAAACCAGAACAGGTCCAAAATTTCACACTATAACATTGCCCCTTCTATGAGAATACAATCAGTTGTGTTGCTATAACAAAATTCCAAATACCATATAGTTTATAAATAACAGATGCACTTCTCCAAGTTCTAGAAACAACAATACATAATCTCCCTGGATATGTAATGTGATGAAATATGTCCTAAGAATGATGAATTTACTAGAAGCAACTTCCCAAAGAGTCCTTAAACTATCATACTAAGCTGAAGTTCCTGGAAGTTTTCAGGAATGTACAAGGACACATATGACAAAAGGAGTAAACTCTCAGGTATTATTGTTCTGCTAAAGGACATTATATTATGTATAAATATGTTAAATATTACAAAATCTATGTAAAGAAAACAGCAAACATTGAGGAACAAAATGAACAGAGAATATTGCATGTTCATTGATGGGAGGACTTGATATTTTCAAGATCGTTCCATCTTGATCTATAATCTTAACAAAATTTCCATCAAAATCTCAGCAAGGTGTTTGGTGCATATCTACAAATGGATTCTAAACTTTGCTTAAAGAACCAAGACACAAAATTAAAGAAGAAAGAGGAAGAAAGGGAGGATGCAGAGGAGAAAGAGTAGTAATGTTGGAAAACCTAAGCAATGCTTCAAGAGTACCAGAGTTATATGGTCAATATAGTGTGGAGTTGTCAAAAAGCAAAGTATAATTGGAGTAAAACAGAGAGCTCAGAATACGTTCATGAATATCTAGTCAGAAAGTCATTGAGAAAGGAGCCAAGGTAACACAAGAGAGAAACGAATCTTTTTGACAAATGGTGCCTGGAAAGCGGAAAATGAGAATGTGAAATGGTATGTCTATTCTAGAGAGTGTTTTGGCATTTCCTTAAAGGTTAAACAAAGAGTTGCCATAGGAGCCAGCGAGTTCACTTCTACATATATTTCCAAGAGAACTGTAGCCATTTGTCCACATATAAAATGGTTTAGAAATAAGCATTGCAGAGTCAACTGTAAAAGCCAACATGTGGAAACAATTCAAATGTCCATCAATTGATGAATGGCTAAACATAAGAGAGCATATGGAATGCTGTCTGAGCTTATAAAAGAAGTGAAATATGGACAATAGCTATAATACAGATAATGCATAGAAGATCTAGATGTAAAATTCCCCTATTGTATGATTCTATTTATATATTAAATGCCCGGAATTTTATCAGAGAATGAATTTGTGGGTTCCAGAGGCTTGGGAAAGCCTGTGGGAAAATATTCCTGATGGGTTCACAGATTTAGTGATCAAGTGATGAAAATGATCAATAGTGGTTGCAGCTGCCTCGCTGTGAATACTCTAAAACTGTTCAGCTGTACTTATGTACATGTATGTATGTGCATGGTATGTATATATACTATCATATGTGTGGATGCACATGTGTGTGAAGGAGGACAGATGTCAAAACTGAATATATTTTTTGATTACTTATCAATTCTCTCACTGAACCTAGAATTCATGATTGAGGTAGGCTGGCTGACCAGTGAGCTTCAGCAATCCACCTGTGCCTGCCTCCCCAGCTTTGGGGTCACAGGCATTTGTTGCCTCACACTGGTTCTCATGTGGGTTTTGAAGATTCCACTTTAAGGTTTTCATGTTTGCATAGTGGGCACATTATCAACAGAGGCATCTTTTGGGGGCCTTTATACACTGTAAAGTTATAAATTTTGTTGAATGTAATATATATCAATAAAATATTAGTAAAAGCCAAAAACATAAAGAACAGAGATAGTTTGTATTTAACAAATCCCAACAGCAAAATTCAAGAGGGCAGGATATTTTGTTTCTTATTTAAACATTCATTTGCTTATTTATTTTTAAACTGCCATGTTACAGGGAGGAAACCACTGTTCAGATGGAGCTCTTGGAATGCTAGAATTGTTGAGTTTTTGCTGATTCAGTGTATATAATGAGTTTTAGTAATTTTTACCCCCACTGCCCTGTCTCACCTGCCGAAATCCTTCTTCCCCCAAAGCAAAGAAGTTACATGAATGGAGTTGATTCCCTGAAGTAGTGAGGTAATTTTAGAGAAAAGGCCATCCTCCCCTGACTCACTCTGTACTCCTAGGGAGGTAGGCCATGCATCCCAGCCTCTCACAGCCTTTCACTGGTTATGTGCGAATTACTCAGTGGATAATCAATGGCAACAGTTAATACTGACTGTCAACTTGACAGGCCCTAGAACCAACACAGATGTTTGAATCAAAAACTTTTGAACATTTCTGTGATGGTGTTTCAAGGTTAGGTAAACTGAGGCAGGAAGACCCACCCTAGATGTGAGCAGCCCTGTTCTATGGATTAGAGCTCTGGACTAAATAGGAAGGAAACAACAAGTGGAGCTCCAGGACTCTCTCTGCTTCCTGCCTGGTGGGTACAGTGTGAGCAGCTTTTCTACAATCTTGCTGCCAGGACTTCCTTACCTTGATGCACTACATACTCTCAGACATTGGGCCAAAATAAATGGTCTTTCTTCAGTTGTTTTCCCAAAGTATGTTATCATACTCATGGAAAAATAACCGATATACTTACCTTTGGTGTCTCTCTGTTTTGGTTCTCAACCTGTGGGTCATGACCTCTTGGGGGGGTCACATATCAGATATTATGCATATCAGTTATTTGCATTTGATTCATAGCTAAGAAAATTACAGTTATGAAGTAGCAACAAAGTATTTTATGGTTGGGGTGTCACCACAACATGAGGAACTGTATTAAATTGTCACAGCATTAGGAAGGTTGAGAACCACTGCTTTAGAGTATAATTTACTGTTATAGTCAGTGATTGCATTTGTACCATTTGCAGGTTTGTTTTGCTACAGATGTTGGATAAACAGCTGCTAGATGCTAAACATGTTTTTAGCACTTATGCTACAATGGTGTAGAAAGATGCTTTATCCTTCTAGAGTTTTTATTTGGGGGAGGAAGACAGAAGGAAAATAAGTGAAAAAGAGGTTTTAGAATGTTGTTTTGTATTGAATCTATTATTATAAGAGAAAGAGCCATTTGTTGGACTGAAAGGGGGAGCTGTTGGGGGAAATAAGATATACCTTAAACTTAAAAAAAAAGGGGGAAGAGGTTGGGGGTTTGAGGGTGGAAGGGTGGGACTGGAGGGGGGAGTAGGGAGGGGATTGTGATTGAGATGTAACTTGAAGAAATAAAAAATAAATTAAAAAAAAAGTATGTGCAGTGTTACAAGGAACAAGACAGCAGGGGTGTCTGACCATGAGTTGGGGGATGGTAACAGACTGGAGAGTCTAAAGGTCATCCCAGGTAGACACTGTGGGACAAAAAGTCTTTCTTAAGAGATGGTATTTGGACAGAGGATAAACCAAAAGATACCCAGTTATGTAGAGATCCAGTAAAGTGTCTAACCTAAGAGAACTGTCATACCCAAGTCACAGAAGAAAATGCAGGACAGACCTGGCCAAGAGGACAAAGAGGCAGATTCAAGACACAGCCTGGTCTGGGCAGTCTGGGAGGCCACCGGACCGACGCAGGCACAGATTGTACAGAGGCGTGATTAAGGAAGAATTGGATGGCATATGGAAAATGCTTAATTCTCATGTTGATTAAGTCATAAGAAGGTCACAGTAAAGCCACCATTCAACAACCCGATTTCTTGTAAGGATTGCAGCAAGGAACGGGATAGAGCTGTGAACCATGGTGTGCATCTCCATGGTAACATCCAGTGATGACCTGATTACTCTGGCCACCAAAGTAGTGATGATCTTCTGCCTCTGTACTCTGTGTGAATTCATCTCGGGATGAGGATTTCCTCAAATGGGGACAGACTTCAAGGAGAGAAACAAGTAGGAAACTCTGGCTCCCTTCCTAGCAGCTTTGTTAATGGATGTACCCTGTACCATACTGTGCACAATGAATGCTTTTTCTTTTCCAATTAAAATTGATCAGCATGACTAATACTACAAGGTTCTTGCTTTAAATATTCTCAGGATTAGCATTTGGCCTGTGTGGGATCCCACAGCATGACCATGGACACTCTTGCTCAGATTGTGGGATGCCACAACATGACCATGGGGTTCTTGTTAGAAGCAGCTCCAGGTCGTCAGGGAAAAGCCCAACTGTAGCAATGGTGACCACAGTGCTCCAATAAGACGTGAGCCCACTCCTGTGTCTTTGCATGTCTCTGCTGCTACCCATGATAATGGCTTTCACCTGGAGGACTAATTAAACTCTACCAATCTCTGGAAATCCAAAACAGATTCCTTTTGAACTTATTGTAATTGTTCAGTTACCAGGCAAGGGAACAATGAAATATATTCACAAATATTAGATTAAAGCTCCACTTCATTTTCCATTTTCTAATATATTGGAAGAAAATTCCTGTCCAGGTGAAGCCACACCTCTTTTTCTTCCTTTCTTTCTTTAGGTGATGTCATGAGTCAGGGCTGGGAATTACTATGCTGCCTTTGTCATCATATTCAATTAATTTTCCCCACAAACAGAATGACAATGGAAACAAATCTAAAAATTAGGATGTGTTCAAAAAACAAAACAAAACAAAAACCTTGGGATTAGGAAGGAAGGAGCAATGAGATGAGTGTATTAGGATGATTCATAATTTATGTGCAAAAATACATGCTTAGGCAAAGCTCAATTCCATTTAAAATTGAATATAAAGCAAATATTCTGTCATATGTTCCTATCTAGCATGGTGACTGCTGTTGATTACAGTACCTGTATGACAGTGGTTCTTAATTGGATTAGTTTGTTACTGGAAAATGAGTATATGAGCCAGAGAAATATACTGCCCTTATCACCTCTGTTTTCTAGGAACTGGGTTTCATAATAGGGTATCAACAGTAATTTCACAGATTAAATCCTTATGATTCAAAGATACAGTTATGGTGGCCATATTTTATTGCATTAACTGAATACAGAAAAGTTACTACTGTAGGAGAGCTTTTAAAACCATGCAGATATAGAAGTATTTGGTAGAAGAGGGATTTTCAGAGAACTAGCATAGGTGAACATGGCACAGATGTTTCCCAAGTGTGTTTCACATGCACTTTCTACAGAAGCAATCTCAATATTCAAGAACAAACTCTTCAACCACAAATGATTCATCAGTGATCCAAATTATCTTAAGTCTAGATGTGGCCAGGGGCATGGCCCATGAATACACCAGTTGGGGATGTGTCCCATGAACACACCAATGTAAGGTGATTCCTACACACTCAAATTCCAAAAGCATTCCAATTGACCTTTTGTTAATCCACTCCAACTGACCTTGCTTGTGATTCACACATCAAGCAACTTATAAAAGTCATTCCATATGTCAAACTTCATTCCATTCAATTTTCTCCTGGTTGAAAACTGACACTAAAGATGTTTTGTCTTTCAGAACACTTTCCTTTGGGAGCCAAAGGCCTGATGATGTATAATCTTTCCTGAAGGTTTTATGGCACGGCTTCACAAAGCAAACATTTTTTCCCCTTATGTCATATCACTCTGACAAACAAAAATGCTGAGCCATTTAATCACCAAGCTTGCCGGACACATCCAGAAAGTTAAATATTCTGGCAGCATCTAGCTGAAGGGAAAAAAAAATGCATTGAATTCCCAGAGTTACTTGTCAACACAATGTCATCAAGGAAACTAGCAAATAATCTGTTGGGCTACAGAGTAGAAACTCCAGTGTACGCTGGGCACTCCCTGAGGCTCTGTGTCTCGGCCTGCAGCTTCGCATCCTGGTTTGGTTGTACTTTGAGCTTTAGGTGAAGGAGTAAGGAGATGGTAAACACAGGACAGAAGAGTAGTAGGCAAGAATGAGTCCATGCTAGGAGATGGTCTACACTTTACAGAAAGTTTCCAAGATAGAATTTAGACAATTCCCAAAGTAACTGATGGATGGGATCTGCGTGGGCATACAGAGGCATTAGAGTACTCCCTGGTGCAGACAACCCCAGGATTTAACAGAGCTCCAACACATCACCAGAATGTACCCATTACCCTTTCTTGCTGTCCCTTCCTCCTCTGAGGACAGCTAATCTCTATAACAGATTGCAGCCCATTTTACAGTAAAAACTAAGCAAAAGTATGAAAGTCACTCTTTAAATGTTTTGGTTTGCATGCTTAGGAAGTTCTTATTTTCTTTTTTCTTCCTGTCAATCATGTGTGGAAAGGGAAAAAAGTACACGTAGTACAAGGCAGGCACCACTGTGAGCTCTCAAGTGTCGCGGGAATGAGAAAGACCTGCATGTGAATCACAGTCATGCTTATGGCATTGAGAAAAAAAATAAACATGTAAAGGAAAAACAAAGATGAGAAGTAGCTTTATGGGTAAGAGCACTTGCTGTATGAGAATCAGGATCCCAGTAGCCACACATGTGA
>CAJQZJ010000567.1:1166136-1178503 GCA_907164525.1 Lophiomys imhausi
ACACACACACACACACACACACACACACACACACACACACACACACACACAACTGGGTTTATCCATTCTCCAAATTCATAGTAAGCTGCTAACTTTGACAGAATGGCTTTTTGTTTGTTTGTTTGTTTGTTTTTTTTTTGCCTTCTCTCTGCCAACATGTCTAATCCACAATAGTGTAAATCACAAGGGCAGCAGGAAGAAGACAAAGTTCATTATGAAACCTTTGTAATTTGGAAACCTACACATCTATGCCAGTGTCTTCCTGACATTAAAAGGTCTCTTTAGCCACTGACCAAGCATTTCCTGGACACTCATTATGTTCCAGGCACTGCAGCAAGGATTTGCCCTTGAAGAACTCAAAATCTGGTAAAGGAGAACGGTCTAAATCAAGTAACTGCAAACAAATGACCGTGGGTGTTATACTGGCTGGGCTGGGCTGCTTTAGTGCAAAAGACTTTGGGGACAGAGAGAGTGAAAAGCTTCCAGCTTTGCAGTCTGAGCCTGTCTGTTTCTGCATATGGTAGAAAGAATTGGAATCTTTCATTATAAAAAACATTTCTGGACCAAAATTGCTAATATAATTCATAGTAATGAGGACCCTCAATAGTTATTACTTCATTGCTTTGTATTTATATCCAATCATTGAGTGAATAGCTGAACTCTCACATTTTTTTGTCAATGAACAAACTAAAGTGGTCAGAATTTAATAAGATATTATTGCAAAAATTAACTTTCTATGGAATCTCTTCAGGGAAACTCAAACCATGTAAACTTGAAAGCATATGAAGGGCTTGGTTTCTGTATCATAATGGCAGAATAGGCCTATGGTAGAGGGGCACTGAAAAAGCAGCAGGTGCATGTATGAAAAAGCAGACAGGGACATCTTGGCTGATTCTTTTCCTCACTACTGTGAAAATTTTGCTCACATACACAATATTCAACTATAAGAAAAATTAAATAACATAAAAATGGATGACCCTTGGAAAGTGATATATGACATTAGATTATATATAGGTATATATATATATAATCTCATATATATATATGAGATTAACTGTGAGTAAAGAATTAAAAACTAGAAAAGAGAAAAAGAGGGCAATTTTGTAAACAAACAGTGTTGAAGAAGGGAGAGGGGCAAAAAGATATGTGCAACATAGAGTCAGAAAGATGAGCAGGGAGAGAGCATACAAGGTCAAGCAAGGGCTGGGGAAGATGAGGTGCAGGGAGAAAAGTCAACTAAAATATTTCCAGTTTAAAATTCTATAACTACACCTAATAATTTATTTGCTAATTTAAATAATAAACTGAAAACCCTGTAGTTTACTATTGCCAACACAGAATCCATGGAGTCTGTGGGTGGGGCAGAGCATCTCTGTCAAATCAAGTACTGTTATTGTCCTGGCTGCTGAAATACTTTCAACACTTTCAACCATCCTACTTCATCTTGCAAAAATAAATATAAAGAGAAGACAGAAATGAAAGGGCAGAAACGAAAACCGAGCGAGCGACTTTGAGATGATTTCTCAAAGAGCCATGTGCCAGGATCCCTCTCTCCTCCTACCAGAAAAATCAGTTGTGTCACTATTAGCCAGTTACAAATGTATTGTTTGGTGTTTAGACCATTAGTTCAAGACTCAGAGAAAGTTATTAAATAAACTAAGATATCTTGTTGGCCATGCAAGGCCCAAAATTTAAGTCAGTGAGTTATGTTCATGGACCTGCTGGGAAAGCAAACTGAGATTTTTTTAGACCCTGAAATCTGTTACAGGCATTGTCTGCTATATAATCAATTTATTCAGCTATATTAAAAATAAATTATTGCCCAAGCCCTGTAAAGATAGTATTGAGTGAGTGGTTTCTAGCAGTATTTAGGTGATGGCTTCAGAATGTTGCTGGTCTTTAAAGGGTCTTTTACTACTGGAAGCTCTGTGATCCAAATTTAATTTCTACAGTTGTGAAATTGGGGTTTGTTCCAGTTTAATGTTTCCAAATGTGAGTTCATAGTAACTCATGAATAACTGAAGAGAATTTGTTTAAAACACAATTTTTAAAGGTGAGTGCCAAGATGATACATTTTTGTAAGGTCCTGTAAGAGATAGGATGCATAGCTAGTTTGAAAAATAACATTCCTCTCAGCATTGCCAAATAGCAGAAAAGAAAAAAATTCTAGGAAGAAATAGGACAATTCAGTTTTTAAAATCCAAAGTCTACATTGGAGACAAAGTTTCTAAAAACACAGCAGAGCACCCCCACAGACTCCATGACCTTACTACTAAGTAAAATTATTTTCACTTAATAAAAAATGAGCAATAAATTTGTCAGGTGATAACTAGTTAATACTTTTCTATTTTAACTAAGGTATTAATAGCCAAATATTACCTTATCTGGACTCAGCCAAAGCAAGAGGCAAAATCAACAACCGAAAGCAAAGCAAGGAAGCTTGGACTTACAATGAAGTTAAGTGGTACAAAGATGAAGATGTTCCCAGCCAATGGAGCAGGTCGCCTTGATCAGCAAGCAGTTCAAAATGAAAATGAATTCTTTGAAAACAATTTGGAAAGGAACTTGAAACCCAAATCCAGACAATACTCTGGGGCTGATATTTCAAAACTGTATTTGCTCTTTATTCTAATCCTTTTGGTACTGTTACCAAAGTGAAGACATGACATATGGAAGCAAAAATATTCAGGGAGATGAAGGAGTAGTCAGATGTGCACAATTGGAAGAGGCCTGAGATTACAATCTGGCTCACCTCATACATCCAATCTCAGCTCCCTGAAGACTCCTAAGAGCTGCCATTTATGAAGAGTCCATGGAGGAACAGCATGGGGTGATTTTGCACATCCTCAAAAGGACTCTAAGGAGACTACTGCCTAGAGTGAGTGACTGTTTTATAGAGTCTAATGTTTATAAGGGATGAAAGTCAACCTTGTACCCCAATTCTGTCACCTTTTGCTGTCTGCTTTTCAACTGGGTTCACTCCCAATCATTATTCTAATATTATTTATGCCCTATTGCTGTCCAAGCACACAGGGAAATGTGGGTAAAGCTTTGCATTTTCTTGCATTTTATTAGAGGATTTCATATGAAACTACTAAGGAGTGGTTTTATAAATAACAATGGACTGTTATTGAAGAAGTGTTTCCTATTGCTTACTTGCCCGTTCTGATTTTATCATTTCTTCTTGTTTTCTCTGATATCCACTGAAGTGCTCATGGGATTCGATTGTCTGTTCCATAGGAGACATTCTCCAGTAGTAGGAAAGAAGAGCATAATTATTTATTGAAACTTTTTTTTTCTCTACAGACTTCATCAGTGTGCTCAAGATGCATTGTATTTATATAGTTGGCCAGTTATGATAATCTGTAATAAGTTATTTCTGTTTCAAGAGAACTTTGTCTATACCAAAACCACAAGTAAGCAGTAATGAATTACTTTACATCTAGTGAAAACCATTATGTATTGATGAATGGCATAGGCTGGGACCACGATGGCCAAAGGCACAAGTGCGTAGTTTTGCCTTTATGTCAGCAGTATCCCTTCTGGGACAGAAAACACACCATATATGATAGATCATTAATTCCACAGTATATGAATCAAAAGCACATGGGTGCGTGTGTGTGCAGTGATTTGACAAGGTATCAGTCAATCAAGAATGAATATGGAATCAGTCATGCAAACCTGAACCTCACTAGCAGAGTGTCTGAGCCAACTGTGCATTCTTTGCTTCTAGTAGATGGATTCTACATCTACTAGAGGCCCCCTTCCCCCATTTCACTTTGCCCACTCCCCCTCTTCCATCTCTCCCTCCCTGCTGGATAGCACCCTAGAAGATTAAAATTAGCAGCACAGGCTCCTGCAGAGAGGGAGCAGGGGGTCTTAGGGGTTGTCCACACAGCTGTAGGAATGCAGCTCCCCAGGCTAATGCTCACTGCCTCACTCAGGGCGTTTGGGAAACTTTCCAGCATGCTCTCCAGAGAGCTGGAATGAAAGGAAACAAGCCCCACTGAATATGGACTTTGGCTGCCAGGAGAACCTAAGCCACTCCAGAAGGTACAGCCTGGTCATCCTCTGTGACCTTCAGAGCCAGCAGCTGCAGCAAGAGCAGTTGGTGGACTAACTCTTTTGGGGCAAGACTGTGGAATGCAGAGACTGAAGGAGATGACACCTACAAGTCTCTGATGCCAGGCCCTTTTGTTTCCATGAAGCTACTTAATGAGATTCTTCATGCATAAAATTAATTTTTGCCCTCTTCTATCAGCCTTTACCACTAAAGGATTTACTCACACTTTTGTCAGATTTTATTTATACATGCAATAAAGGGGACCCAAATCATAATGAAGGCTGTTACGGGCTATGATGGGGAATACAAAGGGAAGCTGAGAGTAGGCAGCCATCCAGGCTCCCTTCGGATGTCAGGATGCATTATGCAGAAGGTATCCCCTGCAGAAATGTCAAGACTCTCCCCCCCCCCATCCAGAGTGTTATCTCAAGTCAGATCCTAATTTGTTGCTGGGGGCGAGGGGCAGGAACAGAGCTATTAATAAACAGTGCAAATAATTAGGCTTCATGGGAATTTGGTTGTTTTCTTACATAATAGATTTGCTCTCAAATCTTTCTCAATCCTGTCTTGCTAGAATGCTCCACAGCCAGCAGACTGCCACACTGGTTGCCTGTTGGGGACCTCTCTGAAGCTGGGTGGGAGCAGATCTGGACAACATGCTTGTTCATAACAACCACTCTTGATTGCTCAGTGTCATCTGAGGTCAGGCCCCGTGCCAAGCACTGTGCCTACATGATTTCACCTAATCATCTAATCATCCAAACAGCTGGTAGGGTGGCTGCTGTTGGTCTCCCTTTAAAGACAAGGATACTAAGGCTTAGAGGGATTTATAGCTGGCTAAGGCTGCATACCAGTTCTTGTGGAATTGTGCCTCCCTACTCTGTGACAAGAAACCTACCTTACTTTGACCATTTTAAGCCTATATTCTTCTAAAGGCTAGCAAAGACAATGGTGCTCTTTAGAACAACCACTAGACTGGAAATATGACATGGGCCTATTTACTTCCATTTTTATTACTAAATACTGTATAACCTTGAGAAAATAAACCACTTCTCTGTCACCTCCTTCCATTCAAGAATGTGACTATGGCCTGAAGGAAGCTGACAAGCTCTACAATTTTTATTTCAGGACATTATCTTCACATAGTTAACACCAGAGTGTAGAATGTGCATATGTTAGCTCATAGGTAGAAACAACTGAACTCATTTTTCAGAGCTAAAACATTTGAATCTTTGCCACCATGCAGTGAACATAGGGATGATCTAAGATTTCCAAAGCTATGAGTGACTGCCAAGCTGCTGTAAAGCACCAGACTTTTTTTCTTGCTCACCCTCTTCTTGCCAACACAGGAGATTAAGAATCACAGCGAAAACCAAAATGGAAGTACCACAGGGTAGCTAAGCACTGACAACTAGGTATAAAGAGCCTCATAGCACCCCATGGCCCTGCCCATGACAGGCACCATTTTTGTAACAACCCTGAGACTTCATGGGGCTTCATGTACAGGAAAGCTTACCTCTACTAGTAGCTTATATTTCCAACAGGAAAACTATGTCATTAGCCATTTAATTACAGAAAAGCACATCAAAGATACAAAAGACCTTTGTCTTTATCATGGGTTCTTGTCTTTAATGCTGCAAAAACAGACGATGGCTGTAATCACTCATCCATTCTAGAGAAATGTAACTCAGAATCAGCAGTGCTCTCAGTACCATGATAGACAGTAGTCCTGAAGATTTACAGTGCTCACAGAACAAATAAACAGTTATAGTACAGTATGTTGAGAACTATGGTAAAAAGTTTTTTGAAAAGGTATTGTGATTATTTGTAGGGAAGCCATATAGCTCAATATGAATGGACCCTAGATAAAGATATTGGATGTCGAAGGAAGAAAGATAGGAAGGAAGGAAAGAAGGAATAAAGGGATAAAGGAAGGAAAATAAATCGAAGAAGAGTTTGAGCTGAATACTGAGAATGAGTGGGAAGGTAGGGTAGAGCCCTAAAACAAAAATAGACAATTTTCACCTACCATGCCATGCCTCAGGAGAGAAAAGGCTGCTTAGCCAGGACATTTTCTCAAAGGAATTTTTGGTCACTTCAATTTGCAATACCTTGACCACCAATACATCTACTTCCCTTTTTCTAAATGCAGCTCATCCTCTTTTGCTTCTTAAGGATCTTAGTGCAAAATCTATCCCCAGTGCTCTGTCACGGAAACTTCAATTGAAGAGTACTGGGAAAGGGTTTGTCCTTTCCAAAATGGTCGACAGGAAGAAATGATGAGCAAGAGAAAGATGTGGGACCCAGGGGCCTCAGCCAGACACACAGGATTCATAGGGTGAGGCAACAGGATCAGGAAAACCAAGGACTGATCCCCTAAGGAAAGACTGTGGGAGCAAAACAGGTCAGCAAGGCCACAGCCTCTCGCCAGTCAGTCTGAGCTCGGGAGAGGACACAGAGGCTATGGAGGGCAGGAGAGGCATCTTTTGTCTCTTTACAGTCATTAAGAAATAAATGGGACAGGTAGAAAGTAGAGATAATACCTCCCAAGTGATAGCAGCTTACTGGAGTAAAACAAAGAACAAGAGTGTTTGTCCTTCTATTACACAGCAGGGAGAGGGCACTGAACAGGACTTAGGTATCACCCCACCTATTCTCTACTAGAACTAAAGTGTCAGAGTTGGAGGAGACAGCCTACAGTGCAGAGTCTTCCCCTCTTCGTCTCTTCTCAGCCTCCAAACATTAACTGAGCAGATGTGGGGGAGAAAATCAGGCGTTACAGGATGTCTAGATAATTTTACGATTGAAGAGGAACAAGCATGCCAAGTCACCACGGATAACAAACTCTCTTTATTTTCCCCTCCACGAATCATCCTTTTACAACAGAAGCAGAGGGCATGAGAGGAGATGAGATTCATGCTAAAAAAATAAAAATAAAAAAAAAAGGAAACAGTCCTGATGGGAATGAGGACAACGACCACAGAACAATTTCTTATGGAGAAAATGTCCCACAAGAGAAAGCCAGGGGGTTTCCTCATGGAACACACGCTGAGCCTTTCTTTTGTAATACTATCGTTTTTAATATTTTTTATTATTTTTTTCCGATTACCAAATTAATAGATATCGTTTGTATGATGTTCAGAATGAACAGCTCAGTGATCATGAGGAGTGAAAAGAAGGTAACAAAAAGCTATGAGGAACTGGGCATGGTGTGCAGCACCTGTAGTTCCAGTGCCCAGGAGGCAGAAGCGGGTGAGATCTCTGAGTTTAAGGTCATCCTGGTCTACATGATGAGTTCTGGACCCAGCATAGACTACATAGTTAAACTATGTTTGGAAAAAAAAAGGTATAAACTCCTAAATTAGATGGAAAATAATTTAGTAACTTACAACATTGTTTCTATTAAAAAATACACATTGAGTTATATATATGTATATGTATATATATATATATATAAAATTTGTTAGACATTTTGTCATTGAAAGAAAAATAATTGAGAAGGGTTACTTTTACATAATAGCAATTTACATTAAAATATTAACTTAGACTTATTTTTAGGACTTCATACAGCATAGAGTCCCTGTCACTGTCCATCCAGGAGACTTCCTTATTATTTGATCTGCTAGTGTTTTTCTGTTAGGGATTTATAGGGTGATAAAAATGATACAGCTCACTTGCTGAAGTTCAGGGATAGAGTGAGTGATAGGAAGAAATGAGAATGATGTTAGGACAAATCAAACTTGTAAAAAGCTTTTCCTGTGTAGCCCATGGCATACCTGGCCAGAGTGCGATGTCTCAGGGGGTCTCAGTGGGACTTCCCTTTGGTGTTGACTTCTGGTTTTGATTCTGACATTCACAACGAGGATGCTATCAAGCCCTTGCTTAACAAGATTACTTTCAAACTTCCTGAGGGTGATCCTCTCCTGACAATTTTACCCTGTGGTGTATCTCACACAACAACCTCTGGTTCCCACTCGGAGGTTGACATCTGCATCAGGTCAAGCCCAAGTCAGGGGGAGCGCAGAGAAACTGTTCCCACCAATGTCCCCCCAGAGGCCACCTAAGGATTAACCAGCTCTACACATCAGACCCCATGTTCTAAGATGGTGTTTGTTATCAATGTGTGTCAGCTGGGAAAGGAGTGGGATGCCACAGTGACTCTAGCGTTCCTGGAAAGAGGAAAGCTCCACATTTTTAAGAACCTGCTGCCAACCATCTTATCATGCAGGGAGTTTTAGTTTGTGATATGGGCTCACTGAAAAAAAAAAAAAAGCCCATAAAGGGCAGTCAACAATGGAAGCTCAGAGGATTCTTTTCTGACAGTGGCATTATTATAGCTACTTAGTTAAATGCATCAACTGATGGCAGGGAGAAATAATTTAACTTATCAGGATTGGCAAAGAGATATATGAACTGGCAATAAATTGTTGACTATCTACTTCTGTTGTAAGAAAGTACCACAGAAACTGACAGAGAAAAGAAAATTGTTTTGCCAGTATTTGAGGCCATGAAGTGCAACATTAGGCAGAGGCCTTCTTTGCTGTTTGCTAGAAGAGTAAAAAGTACTAAGATGAAGCCAAATTAATTTTATTATGAGATCCACTCCTGTGCTAACAGTCTTTCTTTATTCTTGAGGGTGCAAACAGGTCCCAACAGGCCCCCATCTTCCACTACCACCACATCCTCACTTTCAACATAAAAATTTTGGAAAACACGTTAATGTGTTCAAACCACAAGAACAATAATTATATGACATACAGTTCTAATGTGTGAGAGTCAAAAGTTAGCCTGACCATTCCCGGGGAAGGTTATAATCCACTAGATGAAATTTATATCTCACTAGTGAGATTCCATTTGTTAATTTCTTACATAGGCTTACTCATATGTATCTATGTTTTTGTTCAATAAACATCTGTCATCTGATAAAGCACAGCCAGTTCCTTAAGGTAATTAGGAAAAACCTTTTCTTGAGAAAGGCCACAATGTAATAATGAAAAGTAACATGTATGGATGATAATAACCAATCATGATACTTATAGTATCACTCCCTACAGGGTGTCATTGTGAGTGCTTAATGAATACTTTTTAATTCTTATAAAAAAACTCATGAGGTGTGTAATATTGGCATCATCTTAGACATAGGGGAACTGAAGCACACAAAAGTAAATCTGTTCAAGACTCTCGGAGAAAAATAAGGAGGAAACCTGGTGTGTCTCACTCTAGAGCCTATGTGGTAGCACTAGCTATCTGATGAAACGAGTTCTTCCTAAATTAATATTATGGTGTTTTTAAAGGAATGAATTGAGAACTCTGGCCAGTAGACCCACACCCCTTTCATAATCTGCACAGATGGAGCCAGGCCTGTAGGTGGGAGACAAGAAGCCACGGTTCTGTGGTGATGCTGGAAACAGATGTAGCATCATGGCTCTGACTCAGAATTTTGCTCACCAAGGAATGAGTCTGAGGCATTTAACCAGGAAGCTCATGATGTGCTTAAGAAGATGCAAGTGATTCTGAAATAAGCCTTCTTGCCAGACGTGCTGAAGATTTGGAAATGGCAGAGTGACTCGAAAGAACGAACCAGCTATACAACAATGTTTTCTTGAGCATTCAACCCAAACAGGGTATTATCTTATCTGTTTCTTTGAAGTGCCAGCAAGCGTTTAAAAAAATATTGAAGGACTTTTTTTTAAGGTTTTATCTATGCTGCCTAGTTTTCTAATCCAAAGGCTTCGCTCACAGACTTAAAAAACAAAATCCAGATTAATTAGCACTTGAACATTTGGGTGAAATTGTTATTTTGTACAAGGAAGGCTAATATTCTTATTTCTTCAATTCTTTTGAGGCTTTCTCATTCTAGTTCATTTTCCTTTTCATAGAACACTGCACAGTAACATTTCTCCTTTTTTTGTTTTGTTATCCTAAGAGATCATCAGTCTACCACCTTCATTTTCAGTAAAATGCAAATAGTGTATATATTTAGAATGGCTTAGTAAATAATTTATACTCTATATAATAAATTATTTATTTATTACAGGCATACATATTTAGAATACGAACATGCATATTTTATAGTCTGTGCCACTACTAACAAAACAAATTAAATCAGCCTGTTGTAGCTCTTGGCTCCCCTGTATCACACACACACACACACACACACACACACACACACACACACTGCAAGGGCCTTCAAGCAGTCATGCCCCTTCATATTTTTCAAAGTTATTGCATTACGGAGTTTTCCAGAACATTCAGGCTCTCTTCCACTCTATTACTTTCCAATACTATTTTCTCTCCAAACTTTATGTACCTTAATAAGTATCTGATTAATTATTCTGAAATTAATATATTTCTATTGAGTGCTGACACTACATAATTGATACTATAGGTTTAGAATGGATACTAGAAGAATATTAACTATGGACTCTTCTATTAGAGTAAAGATCTGAATAAGTTATATGAACACTTTAAAATTAATAAATTGATATACATATAAATACAAAATCAAAACAAAATTAGAACAGCATAATTATTATGAATATATTTCAAAAAAGAGATAGCATTTAAGCAGTTAGAGGGATACCATTTGGCTAAAATTCTGAATTTGAACATATATGGAGAAGATTTTGTGACTTGCGACTAAAATGGCCTTTTCTCATATCACTTCTATTCCAGAAACCTACGTGAGCTCATCTCACAAAACTGGTGTAAGTACTGTTCTCAGAAAATTAAACCCAACTAGAAAAACCAGAAAGGAAAAATTACAATGACTGATTAACTGAGAATAGAATCACTTAGCTATTTTATAATTATATATATATATGTTGTACATATATATGTGCATATACATATATGTATGCACACACACACACACACACACACACACGCACACACACACACACACACACACACACACACACACTACAGTTTGCCTGCAACTCACTATATTGACCAAGCTGGCCTCAACATCACAAAGATTTGCCTGTATCTGCCTCCTGGGTGCTGGTATTAAGGTATAAATGACCATGCCCAACAATATTAAATATTTTAAACATGTACACTGTGAAGAACAAGGCATATGCAAAGAAATGAAATCATATAGGACCATCAAAAACAAGGGCATCTGAATACAAGATCATGTCTTGCACATAGTAAGATTCTAAAGGCTTTCTTTTTTGAAACTCAGATGAAGTAAATACTTTTAAATTAATCGAGCTGTTTTCTCATGGCATCTCCTGGGGGTTAACCATGTCAAGATGAAGCTGAATTATCTTCTTCCCATTACCTGGCTGTCAGAAACTCATGTAAATAGATGATGAATATATCCTTTGTACTTTCTATGAGAAACACTTGGCCACAGAAGTAGCTGCTGATGCTCTAGGTGAGAAGTAGAAGGGTTATGTGGTCTGAATCAGTTGTGAGAACAACAAACAAGGTTTTTCCATGAAGCAAGGTGTCTTGACCCATGGCCGAGTGTGCCTGCTGTTGAATAAGGGGCATTACTGCTATAGACTGAGGAGGATGGAGAATAGGAGTACAAGTCTGCTTGCAGATGCCTTATGGATGCCAATCTGAGTGTTCCCAGCTTGGTTGTTCTTTAAAAAAAAAGGAGGGAAGGGTATTAATGAACTGACAAATACTACTACTGTGCCTTGTCATTGAGACAGAAAAGAGCTAGCATGATCTGAAAGCCTTTCGTTCTCTCCAAAGAAGTGATGTCCACCAATGCGTTGTCAGAAAGCCCTTAAATGAAGGCAAGAAGCCCAAGACCATAGCACCCACGAGTCAGTGTCCTGTTACTCCACGTGTCCTGTTATGTGAACAGGGACATATTGTGCTTAAGAAACAACATACTAACAAAGGCAAGGATGAGAATGCAGAATATGCTAAACTTTTGATCAGGAGAATAAAAGAAACCAAAGGAAAAAATTGCCAGGAACAGATCATTAAGGGACGTAGGTTGTCCTTGTTGAGAGTTTCTCTTCCAAGTCTGAGTCCAGGCAATAATAAGTCTCTAAGAGTAACAAATAAATGATCAGACCTGGGAAAGTTAACTTGACACTGTTTCCAGAGTAGCTCCTACATTCCTTGACTTTAACATGCATTGGCTCCTCAATAGAGTCCTCTCAGCATTCTACCAAGTAAGTCCTAGTACTGCCTTCTTAAAAATGGAGAAATTAAGACAGGACTTAAAATTATCCTTGAGGCTAAAAACAAACAAACAAACTAGATGACAGACTTCAAATAGTTCAGGCTTCAAAGTCCTGAAATACACCCACCTCTACTATACTGTGTCCAGGTAAC
>CAJQZJ010000567.1:1178513-1197010 GCA_907164525.1 Lophiomys imhausi
CAAAGTCCTGAAATACACCCACCTCTACTATACTGTGTCCAGGTAACATTTTATATCATTTTACGAGGAATAAAATTAAGAAAAAAAATTACAAAAGAACACCTCAACATTAAAACCAGCTGCTAAACTTGCATGTATCAGTGAACTGAAAGTGTCTGGGTGCCCACTATTTGGGGATTATAGAAGAAAGGCATCTGATCCCTAACCCAGATCCCTGTCAAAAAGACACAACATACTCTGTCTGTTGTCAAAACAACTGTACTTGTCAGAACAGGGTATCTCAGGGAAACAGCCAACTCCCCCATTCACTTCCTAATGAAGCCTCTTTCCTCCTTCCTTATCCATAGCTACCAAAGCTCCAGCTTGGAGCTTGTAATCTATGTTCTCTTGAACTCTGGTCATCAGGTGGCTGCTCCTGTACCTTGGTCACAATGCAGTAAGAATTCCAGATGCTGCTTCTCTGGCATTAAGCAAAGTTGCTCTAGATGCCAAGATCATCTAAATTTTCACCTTTTATTTCACCTTACAGACTTAATTCTTACCTACTGTTCCAATTGCCACCTCTGATTACATAGAGAATAACTGAGAAGTAAAGAGGGTTTATGTGTGACCATTCCTTGGAAACCTACCAATGTTTAGCAGTGTTTGTACTTGTATTTCTAGGTTGTTTGTTTCAGTCAACTGTCTTCATCACTGCTTTCACATGAACATTATGATGGGCATGAAAGACAAATATACATTCAAATAATTCCTAAGGTGGTGAGAGCCTAAGTAGTGAGCATGATTAGCAGAAAGGAGGCGACCAATGAAAAGCGAACTAACAGATATGGGTCCAGGAGTTCAGATGATATTTCATGCCAAAGTTACAAGCAACACTTTGTTTAAAGTGTTTAGGGGTTTAAAATTGGTAGCATGTATTAATCATACAAAATAGTAATTTAATTGTGGTATTTCATATAAGCATATAGTTGTTTAGCTATCCTCATTTCCAGAACCCTTTCTTGTCCCTTTACCTGACTTTGTATCTTCATAACTCTTCCCAAATAGTACACTTTGTACTTTTGTATCTCCTACAAAAATCTGGATTCTACAAACAAGAGAAGATCTGATATTTGTCTTTCTGAGATTGGCTTTTTCATTTGACATGTGATCTCCAATTTTTTGTTTCTACAAACAGCATATTTTTGTCTCCTTTATGTTCAAATAAAACATTATGTCTGCTAATTTTTTATCATTAAACAACTGACGGATACTTAGGCAGATTCCATAAATTGACTACTGCGACTAGTATCATAATAGCATGATGTGTAGGGTCTCTGTGGTATGCCGACTTAGAGTTCTTTGATCACACACCCAGCACTGACACAGCCTGATCATATGGTAATTCAATTTTTAGCATGTTGACAAATCTCCATACTGATTTTGAAGTGACTGGTTTATAATTAATTTACTCCAACAGTGTATGAGGCCTTTTTACATCTCCCAACATTTGTTTCTGGTATTACTGGAGTAGATGGAGTATCAGTGAATTTTTATTTTGTATTTCCCTCATAGCTAAAGATGTTGGACAGTTTTTCCATGTATTGGGCATTTATACTTCTTTCTTTGTTGGATTATTGGTCTTTTACATGTTTAATATTTTTAGCTCTTTATATATTCTGGATCTTAATCTGCTTCCACAGGAAGAGCTAGTAGATATTTTCTCTATTCTTTATTTTGTCTCTTAACTTTTAGTATTTTTTATGCATATGCCTTTGATTTCATGCAATGCCATTTGTAAGTTTTTGTGATTATTTCCTACACTTGTTTTATCCATGGTTTCCTTTAGCAATTTTAAAAATTTTATGTCTTACAGTAAGGTACTTAATCACCTGAACTGACTTTTGTACAAGGTGAGATCTATTTGCAGACTTGGACAATTGGACATCTAGTTTTCCCAATATCATTTGCTAAAGAGGTTTTTTCACGTTGTACATTCTTGACTGCTTTGTCAAGAATCAATGGCTGTAGCTGTGTGGGTGTATTTCTGGACACTCTATTCTGTTCCGTTAGCGTGTCTGAAGGTTAGTGCAATAGTGAGTTAATTCTTTTCCTATGGCCGTGTAAGATAATTTAAAATCAGGTCTGCAGTATCTCCAGCATCAGTTTTGTTTGTTTGTTTGTAATTGTTTTAGGTATTTAGGTACTGTATCAGAGCACAGGCTTGCTTTCACCACAACTTTAGGTTTCTTTTTTTTTTTCTGTGAAGAATCTGATTGGAATTTTGGGTGGCTTTCCATTGCGTTTGGGGTTTTCTGTGAGTAACATGGACATTTCACAACATCAGTTTTGCTGATCGATGATATTTGCAGCTTTTACTGTGTTTGTGTTGTTTCTCTGATGTGTTGTAGTTTTTATTCTGCTGGTCTTTTACCTTCTTGATTAGGTTTATAACTAGGTATTTTATTCATGGTTTTAGGCTTTGTGAATAGAATTATTGTCCCGATTTCTTTCTCAGTAGTTTAGAAAAGCTACTGAGTTTTGCAGGCCAATTTGTTAATTTTTCTGGCTTTTGACTGAAAATATCAGGTTTAAGAACCTTTAAAGAACAGAGCACCTTTAAATACAGGATTATGTATTTTGTCCCAATAAAAGTAATGTGAGTTTCTCTTTTCCAGCCTGATTCACTCTTGCTTTTGCCTATTGTATGAGTGTTCTAAGAATTCAAGCACGACATGGAAGGAGAGTAACAAGGACAGATGATTTTAGAGAAAATATTTTGTTTTTCCCTATTTGATATGGCATTGGTGATGGTTGTCATACACACCTTTATCATCCCATGGAGTTACCCCTCTACTCCTGTTCTTCTCAAGACTATTTTCATAAACTGGTGTAGAAGTCTAGTATGAATCCAATGAAGCGACCAAGTAACTTTTGTCTTTTATCTAATGTATGCACATAATTTGCTTATTGATGTATTAAACTATCCTTGTATCTCTAGGAGGAAACCAATTTAATTGTGGTGTACAATATTTTTAACATATCATAAAATTCAGTATACAATGACTTTTTTTTTTGGTTTTTCGAGACAGGGTTTCTCTGTGTAACAGCCCTGGCTGTCCTGGACTCGCTTTTGTAGACCAGGCTGGCCTCGAACTCACAAAGATCCGCCTGCCTCTGCCTCCCAAGTGCTGGGATTAAAGGCGTGTGCCACCACCGCCTGGCTTACAATGACTTTTTAGATGATTTTTGTAGTGATGCTCGTCAAAACAATTGGTTTACGACATTCATGTGTGTGGCCTTGTAAGGTTCTCAGAGTAATGGCTGACTTTCTAAAGTGAGTTTAAAAACATTCTTTTTCTTTCTATTTCTTTTAAATTTTGTTTTTTATATTTTCTTTTTAAAAAATCAGTTCTTTGAGACCTTCATATAATGTGTTTTGATAACATTCACAGTCCTTGCCTCAACTATTCCCACATTCACCCTCCCTTTTCTCTTCCCATCCAACATTGTGTCCTTTCATGACCTCAATCAAGAGAAATTTGTGTTTTCTAAGTATCTTGGATGTATGACCTTCTTTTTTTTTTTTTTTGGTTTTTTTTTTTTTCGAGACAGGGTTTCTCTGTGTAGCCCTGGCTGTCCTGGACTCGCTTTGTAGACCAGGCTGGCCTCGAACTCACAATGATCCGCCTGCCTCTGCCTCCCAAGTGCTGGGATTAAAGGCGTGCGCCACCACGCCCGGCCAGATGTATGACCTTCTATTGGAGCATGGTTGACCTATCAGTGACTACACTTTTAGAGAAAACTCATCTTTCCTTATCCAGCACTGAGGACTGACAATAGCTCCTTGGCTAAGGGTGTAACCTGGTGCCCAGCTTCACTCTCCATGCTGGTTGAGGCTTCATAAATCTTGTGCATAGTGTCATAAACACTGAACTCATATGTGCAACTCCCTTGCTTTGTTCAGAAAACACCATTTCTCTGCTGCCTTTGGCTCTTACACTCTTCCTCTCCCCTCTTCCTCAATGACCCCTGAACATTTGGAGTAGAGGGCATGGCATATATGTTCCATTTAGGGCTGGGTATTCATAATCTCTTATTATATCCACATTGGCCAACTGTTGGTCTCTGTGTTATTCACATATTGTGCAAACAGAAGCTGAGAGCTGAGAGCTGAGAGATGCCTTAGTCTATTGGTATAATGACAGGCCATTGACAGATGGTTTAATACTATGTTCACTTAACAGAGTAACAGACAAAAGTTTTCCCATAGTGTCTGTGATCTTTCTAGTCATAGGTTCTTCAGTATGAGGAAAACTAGAGTAAGTTTTTCTCTAGGGTTTGGCAGATTATTCTATTTCCAGGGTTTCTTTGTTGGAGGATTTTATTCTTCCATCTTACTGATATGTGTAAGCTTTTTAATTTAAATTGTTCTACTATTGATAGGTTGTTGATAAGTTGACGTTTCTTGATGTCAATTTCTTTGAGATATAAACTAAACAGAGAAATAATGAAACTAACAGATGACATGAATCAAATGGATCTAATAGATATCTTTAGAATATACTTTTTTCTCAGCAGCACCTCATGGAACCTTTTCCAAAACTGACCATACAGTTGGCCATGAAGAAAACCTTAACCGATGGAAGAAAACTGAAGTAACCCCTTGGATTTTATCAGATCACCATGGATTAAAGCTGGACTTCAGGAACAACAGAAACAACAGAAAGTCTACACATTCAACTACACATTCATGGAAACTGAACAACTCTGTACTCCATGATCAGTGGAATGGAGTAGACCATGGTCAGGGAAGAAATAAAAGAAATGAAAGACTTCCCAAAATTCAATGAAAATGAAGACACAACATATCCAAGTTTATGGGACACAATGAAAGCAGTGCTGAGAGGAAAGTTCATAGCATTAAGTGCCTTCAGAAGGAAATTGGAGAAATCTCATGCTGGAAAGTTAACATCACACCTGAAAGCTCTAGAACAAAAAAGAAGCAAACACACCTAAGTGATGTAGATAGCAGGAAATAATTAAACTCAGGGCTGAAATCAATACATTTGAAACAAAGAGAACAATACAAAGAATCAACAAAACCAAGAGCTAGCTAGTTCTTTGGGAAAATCAACAAGATAGAAAAACCCTTGGCCAAACTAACTAAAAATCAGAAAGACAATATCCAATTAACAAAATCAGATATGAAAAGGGGACATTACAACAGACACTGAGAAAAATCCAAAGAATCCTTAGGTCTTATTTAAAAAGCTTTTACTCCACAAAATTGGAAAATCTAAATGAAGTGAACAAATTTCTCAATAGATTATACTTACTGAAGTTAAATCAAGATCAGGTAAACAATATAAGTAGTCCTATAACCCTTAAGGAAATAGAATAAATCATTAAAAGTCTCCCAAATGGAAAAAAAAAGCCCAGGGCTAGAAGTTTTCAGCACAGCAATCTACCAGACTTTCAAAGAAGAGCTAACACTAATACTCCCCCAAACTAGCCCACAAAACAGAAACAGAAGAAACATTGCCAAACTCATTGTATGAGGCTACAGTCACACTGATACTTAAGTCACACACAGACTCAACAAAGAGAATTTAAGACCAATTTCCCTCATGAACACTCACAAACTGAACTCAAGAACACATTAAAAACCTCATCCACCATGATCAAGTAGGCTTTATCCCAGAGACACAGGGTGGTTGAATATATATGAAAATCCATCAACATAATCCAAATAAACAAATTGAATGAAAAAAAATTACATGATCATCTCACTAGATGCTGAAAAAGTCTTTGATAAAATCCAACACCCCTTGATGATAAAAGTCCTGGAGAGATTAGGGATAAAAGGACCATACATACCTAGAAATAATAAAGGCAATATACAGCAGGCCAGTAGCCAACATCAAATTAAATGGAGAGAAACTTAAAGCATTTCTCCTAAAATCGGGGACAAGGCAAGGATGCCCACTCTCCCCATATCTCTTCAACATTTAGTACTTAAGTTTCTAACTAGAGAGTAAGACAACTAAAGGAGATCAAGGGGGATACACATTGGAAAGGAAGAAGTCAAAGTATCCCTATTCGCAGATGATATGATAATGTACATAACTGACTCCAAAAATTCGGCCAGAGAACTCTTAAAACTGATAAACACCTTCAGTAAGGTGGCTGGATACAAAATTAATTCAATAAAATTAGTAGCCCTTCTTTACACCAAAGATAAATGAGCTGAGAAAGAAATTAGGGAAACAACATTCTTTACAATAGCCACAAATAAGATAAGTACCTGGGGGTAACTGTAACCAAGTAAAAAACCTGTATGACAAGAAGTTCAAATTCTTGAAGAAAGAAATTGAAGAAGACATCAGAAGATGGAAAGATTTCCATGTTCATGGATAGGTAGGATCAACAAAATAAAAATGGCCATCTTACCAAAAGCAATATACAGATTCAATGCAATTTCTATCAAAAATACCAACAAAATTCTTAACAGACCTTGAAAGAACAATCCTCAACTTCATATGGAAAACCAAAAAACCAAGAATAGCCAAATCAATCCTGTACAATAAAAGAACATCTGGAGTTATCACCATCTTAGATTTCAAGCTATACTACAGAGTAATAGTAATAAAAATATCATGGTACTGGCACAGAAACAGACCAGTGAATCAATGAGATTGAATCAAAGACCCAGAAATATGTCCACACACTTAATTTTTGACTAAGAAGCCAAAACCATACAATGGCAAAAGGAAAGCATCTTCAACAAATGGTGCTGGTCTAACTGGATGTCTACATGTAGAAGAATGCTAATAGACTCATATTTATCACCATGCACAAAACTTAAGTCCAAGAAGATCAAAGACCTCAACATAACTCCAGACACACTAAATCTAATACAAGAGAATGTTGCAAAAAACCTTGAACTCATTGGCACAACTGACAACCTCCTGATCAGAATATCAACAGCTCAGGCTCTAAGACCAACAATCAATAAATGGGACCTTATGAAACTGAAAATCTTCTATAAGGCAAAGGACATTGTCATTAGAACAAAATGGCAGCCTACAGATTGGGAAAATATCTTCACCAACCTCACATCCAACCGAGGGCTAATATCCAAAACTTACAAAGAACTCAAGAAATTAAACACCAAGAAACCAAATAATCTAATCAAAAATGGGGTACAGAGCTAAACCAAGAATTCACAAAAGAGGAGTCTCTAATGGCTGAGAGGCACTTGAAGAAATGCTCAACATCCTTAATCATCAGAGAAATGCAACTCAAGATGAGTCTGAGATTCCATCTCACACCTGTCAGAATGGCTAAGATCAAAAGCTCAAGTGACAGTATATGCTGGCAAGGATGTGGAGAAGGGAAACACTCCTACATTGCTGGTGGAAGTGCAAATTTGTACAACCACTTTGGAAATCAATCTGGATATATCTCAAAAAACTGGGAATAGTTCTACCTCAAGACCCAACCATACCACTCTTGGGAATATATCCAAAATATGCTCTGCCAAACCACAAGGACCTAGTCTCAACTATGTTTATAGCAGCTTTATTTGTAATAGCCAGAAACTAGAATCAACCCTTATGTCCCTCAACTGAAGAAAGAATAAAGAAAATTATCATTTACACAATGGAATACTGTACTCATCTATTAAAACAAGGAAATCATGCAATGTGCAGTCAAATGGATGGAACTAGAAAATATCATTCAAAGTTAGGAAACTGAGACCGAGAAAGATACACATGGTATGTACTCACTTATAAGCAGGTATTAGCTATATAGTACAGGACAATCATCCTACAATCCACACATCCCCCAAGAAGCTAAGTAACAAGGAGGGTTCAAGGGAAGATGCTTGAATCTCACTCCAAAAGGACATAGAATAGACACTGGAAGTGGATGAAGAGAGGGAACTGAGTAGGAAAGGGTGTGGTGAGAGCAGGGGTAAGAGATGAAAGGGCTGGGAGAGAGAAGGGGGCATCTTTGAAACAAGTAGAAGAACTGTGAAAATGTATGCTCCTGGGAGGATATGTGGGTGACTCTAGCTGAGAACCCTAGCAGCAGAGGATATGGAGATGGAAGTGGGCACTTCCTAGCCTGGCAGAACTTCCAGTGGAGGGAAGGGATACCAATCCAATCCACACATAAAATCTTTCACACATAATTCACCTTGTCCACATGATGTACAGGGACACACATGGAGCAGGGATTAATGATCAAGCAATGACTGGTACAGCTTCAAACCCAACCCATGGGAGAGAGCCAACTCCTGACACTATTAATGATACTCTGTTATGCTTGCAGACAGGTACCTAGCATAACTATTCTCTGAGAGGCCTGACCCAGCAGTGGATCAAAACAGATGCTGAGACCCACAGGCAAACATCAAATGGAGCTCCGGGAGTATTGTAGAAGAGTGAGAGGAAGAATAGAAGGATTTGGAGGGGATAAAAATTCCTTAAGAAGACCAACAGAGTCAACTAACCTAAGCCCCTATGGGCTTACATAACTAAAGCACAAACCAAAAAGCATGTATGGACTGTACCTAGGCCTTCTACTCATATGTAGCTGATCGGCATCTTGGTGTTCATGTAGATCCCCTAGCAATGGAGTGTGTGCTGTTTCTGACATGGACTCTATTACCTGGTTTTGGATCACTTTACTCTAGCTTGGCTGCTGTCCTCAGTGGAAGAGTAGGCTCTTAATCCTAATATGACTTGATGAGCTGAGGTGGGTTGTTGTGGGGGGAGGGGACTCCCCTTTTCTGAGGAGAAGGGGAGAGGGGACTGGGTGGAGAGGAGGGGGGGATCTGTGATTGGGAAGTAAAATGAATAAATTTTTCAAAAGTTAAATTTATTAGAATATAAGTTTAAAGTGATCCTATTGATTTGGAGATATCTGTTATAATTCCATTTTGCCTTCAAATTTATTAATATGTCTTTTCTCTCTTCTGGTTACTTTGACCAAAGATCTGTCATTTTTCTTCATCTTTTCAAAGAACAAAGTCTTTGTGTCGTTGATTCTTTGTATTGTTCTTTTTGACTCTGATTCACAACTTTCACACTGGCCTATTTCTTTTCCTACTTTGCATGTGGTGTGAACTTGATTTTTGAAGACTTCAAAGTGTATAGTTAGTTATATAAGAACATTGATTTTTTTTAATGTAGGCATGTAAAATAACACTTTTTCCTTTTGAACTGTGTTTTCCATATCCCATAGTTTCTGGTAATTTATATCCTTATTTTACATGATGCTAGGAATTCTTACATTTCTCTTAGTTTCTTCAGTGACCTACAGAACATTGAAAGTGTACTGGTCAATCTCCATGGATTTACATATTTTCTATGTTTTGTCTTATAATCTATTGCTATACTCAATTACTTTTTCAACATAATATTTTTATTGATTCTTTGGGAATTTCACATCATGCACCCTGATCACATTCATTTCTCTGTCCTTCTTGTCCATCCCCCGCAACTCTTGTGACCTCCCTCACAAAATAAAAATAAAATAAAAAAAAAACTAAGTCCAATTTGTGTTATTTATATACTCAATGGAGCATGTTAAAACTCTCAGTAGCCTGATTTTTAAATAGAAGTGAGTCATTCTCCTTCCTGCACTCCTTCCAGAAACTGTTAATTGTGGAGAGCTAACTTCAACATCCTTACTACATTTTTAAAGAGTTCTCTTTGATGGCTTCCTGTTTAGACTATTACATTTGTGGGAGGTTGGAGGTGGGGGTGGGGGTAGTGGTTGTCCCAGAAGCCTTCCATATCCTCAAGTAAGTGTCTTCAATCATCAATATTAGTAAGGAAGGAAGCTCTTTACAGCCAGCAGGAGCAGGGATCATGGGCTTCTACATGGTTACTAGTGACAGCGAAGACCACAGATATGACACCCCTACCCCCTTGGACCCAGGCATGGCCCTTAGCAGCAACACAGACTCAGACATCACCATGGCCTCAAGTCACATCTCTGGCCATGCACATCACTATGGTCCCCTGTACCAGTGTGGCCCATAGACATCAACATGGCTTCAGGCTGTAGCACAGGCCATGAATGTACACATAGCCTTCAGTGGAACACGGGCCATGTACACCAGCACTATAGTCCCTAATTATCTGATAATAAAGGAAACTATTTTATTTTATTTTTTTTTGCTTGCTTTATGAGACCAACTTTATGACCTGAAATGTCATCTATACTAAAGAAAGTTCCATGAGCTTCAGAAAAGAATGTTTATTTCACAGCTGTTAGAGTATTCTATAGGAATCTATGAAATCCATTTGATGCATAGTATATTTTAACCCTAAAGTTCTTTGGTTGATTTTTTGGTTTTTGGTCTGGGTGATCTACCTATTGACAAAAATAAGTTCTTGAAGTCACCCAGTATTTTTGTAACTGAACGTACTTGTCACTCTGAATCCAGTAGTATTTGTATTATGAGATTGAGTTTATCAACATTTGGTGTACATAGATTATCTTCTTGGCAGATTGTTCCCTTCATTAATATGAACTGACACTCTTCCTCTTCTTAGACTAATTTTGGCTTGAAATTTGCTCTTATATGTATGAGTATAATAAACAACTGCTTGCTTTTGGTTTCTGTCTCCTTGAAATAATCATTTTCTATTCTTTACTTTTTAGCTAATGTATGTCTTTGTCAATGAAATATGTTATTTTACAGAGAGCAGTTGTATCTTGGTTTTTAATCCAATCAACCAAGCTGCATCATTTTCATTGCATAACTGTGATTATTTATATATAAGTTTATTAATAAAAAACATGTTATAATTTCTCCATCAATCATATTCTAGTGATACTTATTCTTTCCTAAGATGTCATGATTGTGACTTCCTTCTTCATGTATAATATTCCTTTAAGTATCTTCTGAAATTCTGATTTATTGCTCATATACTAGCTGCTAAGAAAAAAATATTAATTTCTTCTTTGATTTAAAGGATAGCTTTGCTGGGTATAATAATCTCTGTTGGTAGTTATTTGTCATTCACAGCTTCAAATACTTGATTCCATGCTATCCTGGCTTCCATAGTTTCCCCCCACTTGCTTTTATCTTACCACTTTTAGTATTATTTCTTTATTTCTGGCATTTCAACTTTCTTATGACATGGAATATTATTCTTTATGTTTCTTTGAGGGTTTTGATGCTTCCTGTACTTGAATGTCCATATCATTCTCTGGATTTGGGTACTTTCTGATATAATTTCATTTAATAGCTTTGGTATGTCTTTAATCTTTATTTGAGCTGCCATTTTTTTTCAAGTGTCATATATTAAGTACCTTAATTGTACCCCACTGGTCTTGAAAGCTGTGTTCTGAGTTGCTTTTTACCCCTTTACTGCTACTGGAATGTAGCCATTCCTCGACCTTGTCTTCAAACTCTTTTCACTGTTTATTGGTTCTGTTGAGTTTTGTATTGATTTATTGAGACTTTAATTTCCAAGGTTTCTGTCTACTGCTCTATTTTTCAGAATCTTTATTCCTTTCATGAATTTCTTGTCTAAACTGCCAAATTTATCACTCAAAGTTTGAATTCACTTCTTTGATACATATATATTTATTTGAATCCTAAGGTCACTGATAGTCTTTAATATTAAAATTTGAATTAAAAAAGACCTTATTGGCTGGGCGGTGGTGGCTCACGCATTTAATCCCAGCACTTGGGAGGCAGAGGCAGGCGGATCACTGTGAGTTCAAGGCCAGCCTGGTCTACAAAGTGAGTCCAGGACAGCCAGAGCTGTTAAACAGAGAAACTCTGTCTTGGAAAAAAATAAAAACAGGGAAAAAAAAGACCTTATTTTTATTATTTTTATGTGCACTGGTGTTTTGCCTGCATGTATGTCTGTGTGAAGGTACTGGATCACCTGAAACTAGAGTTACAGACAGTTTTGAATTGCCATGTGCATGCTGGGAATTGAACTTGGGTCCTCTGGAAAAGCAGCTAGCACTCTTAACCACTGAGCTAACTCTCTAGACCTTAGAATTTAAATTCTTTACTATGTGAATTCAAGTTCTGAAGACTTATAAAAGCAAAAAAAAATTTTGGAGAGCCATGTGCCTTGATTCTGACATTTCATGTGTTTGTATGCCACAATTTGCATGTCCCTCAGGATGGATTCTCTGCTGGCTTAAAACAGGTCTCCTTAGTCAGCCTTCTCTTGACAGCTCAGTCCTCAGCACTGCTCACAGGAAATGACACCAACTGCTTTAAGTACAATACCAAACAAGCCACACACAGAAATATAACAAACAACAATTAAAGGCAATGAATATGTCACCAATATAATGGAAAATAGCTTAGAGAAAACTAGGAAGTTAAAAATTAAGAGAGGTAGAGCTGGGGATAAAGTTTCCTGTAGGGTGCTTGTCTAGCATATATGAGTCCCTAGGTTCACTCCTAAGTATTGCCAGAAAAACCTTAAGAAAGGTAGAGGAAACAATGGCAACAACGATAATAATGACAACAGCAGCAACAGAATGAAATGATAAAGAGCGCAAGGAAATGGGAAAATTAATAATAAGCAAGATGTTCTAGCTACGTTTGTGTGAATTTGACATGAGCTATAGTCATCTGACAGAAGGGAACCTCAACTGAGAAAATGCTTCCACAAGATAGGACTGTACATAGGAAAACTTGAAGGACATTTTCTTAATCAGTGATTGATCGGAAACCCCCAGTCTCTTGCAGGTGGGGCCATCCTTGAGCTGGTCCTGGGTTCTATAAGAAAACAGGGTGAGAAAGCCATAAGGAGCAAGCTGGGAAGCAGCCCCCCTCCATGGCCTCTGCATCAGCTCCTGCCTCCAGGTTCCTGCCCTGTTTGAGTTTCTATTCTGACTTCTGTCAGTGGACTGTGATTTAGGATAAACTCTTTACTCCCCAAGTTTGTGGTCATAGTGTTTCATCATAATAATGTAACCCTAACGAAGATACAAGATTAAAGAAAACAAAGACAGGAAAAATGAAAAGAATGTGGGAAAGAAGTAAAAGTTACAGTTATAAAATAAAGACTGCATAAACATAATTAGAGAAAACAAATAGAGGAATAAAGTAGAGGATTAAAAATTAAACAAATAATTAATAACTATAATAATAATAAAAGCAACAATAAGGAGAAAATAATTAAAGGAGAAGCAGGGAAAGACAAAAGTTGTAGATGTTCCTTTCTGCGCTGTCTACTAATACAAACCCACCGTATCTGGAGGCAGGGTGGGCAGAGTCCAGGAAGTTCCTCCCTGCTCCCAGTATAGCAGCTGGTGCTGACTGCGAGCTTGGGGCAATGCTTGCCAAAAGTACATTGTCAGAATCTAGGCTGCGCTCATATGAGAGGCGTCCCTTCTCTGCACACCAGGATCCTCTGTTACTGGCCTAATTAATTTTGGAGTCTAGCTGCTGGGCTGGTTCCCACAGTTGCTTGAAGCCACCGAACAAGTAAAGAGATGCTGTCTGAGTGTGTAACACAGTAAGTAAGTAAGTAAGCCTGAGGAGGGTTGAAGCTATGGAAATGAGATGAGCCACTGGAATTTGGTTCAGTATCCCAGACCTGCCTAGCAGCAAACTGCAGGCCATAAGCAGATGACCAACAAATCCACAAGCCACCATCTCTAGCACTGATTCTCCACAGTAATGTACAGCTGATTGGGCTACACAGGACAGGGATACCAGTCACCAGACCCTCCTCATTCCCACTGGACTGTTCCTCGATCTCTGTGGGTAGGGATCTGTACTCCCCCTTCCATGGATGTCTCTTGTGACTCTCTTTACCCAGAGACCATGGTAGGGCATCTTCAGGCTTCCCAGTCAGTGATTTTCTCTGAAGGCTCAACCAATAGACCCCTCTTTCTAGTTGTGCCTGGCTATCTTAACCAAAATCCTAGGAGTGACACAATGGCGTTGCTGTTTCCCTAGTGCTAGGCTGCCATCCACTGACTCTTTTCATTCAAAGACTGTCATGGGAGAAGCTTCTCATATGACATCTTACCCTGTTTGTGGTTTTGTGGGTAGTTTTCCTGAAAGCTAACTTTTGACTTTGCTGATCCATTTAGTTGTAAGTGTTTCAACTTGATAATTTACACTTCACAGATATTATTTCCTATGTATTTAGGCTTATGTTATCTTTACTTGTATGTGTGTGTGCATGCATGTGTGTGCATGTGTGTGCATGTGTATGTGTGTTGCCAAGCATGAAACTGAGTCTTTGTACAGGCTAAACCATTACTCTATACTAAGCCACACCCCAATTTGTTATCCTTTTTTTTGAAAACATTCGTTGATTGAGAATTCGATATATGCATATAATATATTTGGATCAAATCAACACTCCATTTCCTCCTCTCCAATTGCTCCCTTAGCTCCACTGCCACTTTTTCCTCCCAACTGCTTCACTTTTATTCTAAACCCACTGAACTCACTCAGTGCTGGTCTTTATGTGCTTAGGTTTAGGGTCAACAACTGGAAGGTGGGCAGCCCCTCAGGGCCAACATCTCTGATCCTTTCTTGGCAGTCACTTGAAAGTTGTTCAGGCTTGCCTTGTAATCCTGCCAAGTGGCTAATTTACAAAAGTCTCACAGTTTTGAAAGTAGTGAGGCTCATGTCATTACTGAGCCGAGATGTTCTTATGTGTCTATTATTTCAAACTTATACCTGTGTTGTTAAAATTGCTATATTCAGAATTATTTGCTTGTTTCATTTATCAGTTTGTGGGGGAGAGATGTTAAACCAATTAAGTTATGATCTTGTCTAACTCTCTTTGCATTTCTGTCAGTTTAGGGTTTAAAATATGAAGCTACATTAGTAAAAGTATACAACATTTAAATTGTTATAAATTCTTGGTAAGTTACATCATTTGTCATTTTGGAGTGACCTTCTGTCTTTGTTAAAGGCTTTTTAATTGCGGTCAGTTTTGTCTGAAATGACTGACCTCTCACTGTCTTTTATTTGCGTTTTGTCTTATACCCAGCTATTTTAGATGCTTTTACTGGGAAATCCATGCTAGTTGTTCAGCCTACAATGTGACAATTCAGAATGTTGTGATTTCCTTGAGTCATGTTTTCTTGCAATGTGGTTTCTTGGATTAAATTTTACTGTTTTCTGAGCTTGTTCTTTCCAGTCTTTTCACTTTAATAGCTCGCTCTTCCAATAGAGATGTTCTAACCCTCCCTGCTTGGGTGGCTGTAGCCTGTAACCTGTACCTCTGAGGGTAGTAGAGCAGAAAATAAGCACAAAGTAATCCAGAAGCTCTCGGAACAGCTCACAGCTCTCTCTTCAGAGGCTGACAAGAATGCCACATTCATAATTTATGTATGGGCATTTCTAATGTTTTCTCTGCTAAAGTCGGTGAAATGAAGTCCTAAATTTAGAATTACATCCAGAATATTCTCTAGTTCATGAATCGTTGGCACCAAAGTAAAAACAGAACTTTGAGCCAAGAGAAAGTGCCAGCTAAAAATGGAATCGGAAAAGTGAATGGTGCTCCTCAGAAGCGCTTCCCTTCATGCTGCTTGTGGCTCTTTGTCTCTGCTGGTACCATGACACCAGGTCCCAGCCACGCAGGTCTCTTCCCCCCACAATTAGAACTCAGCCTTATGATACTAAGACTTCTCACATAGGGGGTGGATCCTCACTTCCCACATGCTTTTCCTTTAACAGACTTACATTCTTTAGGTATTCTATATTTACTTTATTTCCTGTGTGAGATAGAAAACAATAGCAGCCAAGTTTCCAGGAGGTTGGAGGAACTGGGCTGGGTATAACAAAGGTGATACATTTCTAATGTTTGGAAATGCCAAGCATTTGATTAGTCACAAAATGACTTTTAATTGAGTGTAAGACATCAACATCACTCCTCATCCCTCTTCCAAGGATTGGAGTAGTGAAATCCTATCTTCAAGATCCATTTTAAATCCAAAACCTACAATGCTTTCTAGCTGGAGTCTTAATTTAGGTTAATGTTCATGAAGGATCTAAGACTATATAGGTATACAAATACATGTATCTATTCAAACACACACACACACACACACACACACACACACACACACACACACATACATATATATGTATGTATCTTTGTGTAGGCATGTATACTTGCACCCATTTGAATGCCATAGCCAATATTCTTAGTGCAACTTCCAAATTGAAAGGAAATATAATTATATATTATCACTAAATCATTAACAATAAAACATAACACCACTGCTCTTCATAGGGATGTTTTGGGCTTTGAATAGGTCCAGTTTGCCTTGTGATTGGTGTTTGTTTATCTTTAGGTAGTAACAGGTTGTGTGCACATGCATTAATAGATTAGTGCAAATGCCATTACCTATCTGATCTACAGAGAATTAACATTATTTGTATAAAATCAGCTCTCTTTTCTCACTGAAGACACAGAAAGAAATACAGATTTTAGGCAGGCACTCTAAAAGAATATTATTCACAACCACATCAGTCTTAGGACAGCATATTTCCAAATCAAGAAATTAAGCAAACAGGTTTAATATGGTGTTATTCTTATACACATTGCAGAGAATTATACCAGTGAGGAGGAACAAAAACCTCTTTCTATCCACAGAAAGAAACAGGAGAAGAAAAGGCTCTTGCCCTCCTAGGGAAGTTCTGATTGCAAAGCTTACATAGATTAAAGTAAATTCTGCACAAACATTCTTTGGCTTTCTAAATGACATCAGATGTATGGATAGACTTCTTATTAATGAGCTAGGAAATGAAACTTAGAACTCTTCTTGGTACAAGTGTTCATAAAACTTAAATTATATACTTAATAAAGTATCCTACAGTTGAATTATAAAGAGTTAAAAATTATGTATTCATTAAAATAAAGGGGCATAAAAGTGTTGGTATTCCTAAACAAGTGGTTGCCACAGCACTTAATGGAAATTATTGTTGACATTTTATTTTGGAGACTGTTTTCTGCATATAATGAAGATAGAGTTTTTAACTGTGTATATAAATCACAATTCAGGAAATTAGCCACTGAGTAGTGACTAATCATAACAAATAAAATTTCACTGAGCAGGTTATCATGTAAAGTTCCTATCCTCAATCTTCATAATGTTTAATTTACTTTTACTACACCTAATCAGAAATCATCAGTTTCCTTAATCAAGACCAATAAAGGAATAGATAGTGGAAGACTTCTCTAGTCAACCTAAGAAGATGTATGGTTACTTAGAGTCAGTCTGGGATGTTACCTAGATTGTTTTGACTCTTTCCTATTTTTTTTATCTCTGTACTCATACATAGAAAACATAGGGATTGTGGATGAAGTTACTGGTCATTTGTTGTTTTGAAAACAAAATATGCTTTCTTTATTGTTATCTCACCATCATCCATGTTGGTTTATACCTGAACGTATGTTAAGAGAAACCTGCCTTTGACTATATGACTCAACCATTATTTCACTGAACAACTTAGTTTGTTGGTTTGAAGAAAAATCATATCCCCCCTGGTCAGGGAAGAAGGTAGGCTAACTGAAGATCTTCACCCTTTGCTCCATTCCTCCAAGTCCAACCCCCGGTCTTAGTTCCTGTTTTGGAGCAGACATCTGCTGCAGCCTCCCTTCACCCCCACTCCTATCTCCAGGGAATCACAAGTATTTCCCTCCTAAGTTCCCCAACTCACTACTGTATCTTAGCTTCCAAGTCCAGCAGGTACTTCCTGGGCACTCACAGGCCATTCTGGCCAGGGAAGCAGGCAGGCTAACTGCAGATCTTCACCTATTCCTCCTTTCCTTCAAGTCTAATCCCCCAGTTTCATCCCCAGCTCTATAGCAGACTACTTGCTGAAGTCTTTTCTTACCTTCTGCCTCCATTTACAGAAGACTAAGAAGATCCTCATGGAGCATCCTGTTTTCAACCCTCCTGTGACCCCCTCAGCTACCACCTCCTAGTCCATCCTTATTCCTACATGTAAGCTCCCAGTACTCAGAAATGCATTTTATATGAACCACCCAGTAGCCACTCCATAAGGATCCCAGAAAAATTTGCTACCCAGCAACACACAGATACCACTCTCCCTTGAGAATCAGAGAGAACAGAAACCAAGGATCCCACACAACAAAGACAAGACCAGATATCAGCACCTAGAATTACAATATTCCCAAACCTAGCTGTTTAGATGTTGGTGGGAAAACACTATCAATAGCAGCCAGGACAATGTGTGTCCACTAGAACCCAGCAACCCTACTAAAGCAGGCCCTGAGTATTGCAACATTGCTGAAGAACAAGTAAAAGATCTTAAAATAGCTTTTATGAATATGATAGAGGTCCTTAAAGAGGAAATTAATAAACCCAGCCCTACAGAAAGCACAGGAAGGAAAACTTCAACCTGAAGAGGTTAACCTGACCCAAGAAAACAGAGGGGAGGAATAACACAGACCAAAAAATTAAAATAGCAGGAAAACACACACACACACACACACACACACACACACACACACACACACACA
>CAJQZJ010000567.1:1204442-1244694 GCA_907164525.1 Lophiomys imhausi
TGTGGTGATGGGTCAGCATACTCAAGTTGATAAATGTGATCTACTATATCAACACACTGAAAGACAAACAGTTACAGATAAAGCAACAAGACAATTGAAGGGGATCAAAGTAGGATTCAAATAGAAAAGAAACAAGTCAAAGTATCTTTAGGTGCAGATGGTATGACAGTATACATAAGTGACCCTAAAACTTTCATTTGGGAATTCCTACAGCTGATCAGCGAAGTATCTGGGTACATAATTAACTCACAAAAATCAATATCTCTTCTATAGACAAGTGACAAATGGACAAAGCCAGCCACTTCCATTTCTCTATGAATAGATTATGTTTGGACAGAATTATCATGGATGCTCACCAGAATGCAAACCAAAGTAATTGTTCACTTATGACAGAAATGAAATAGATTCTGGCGAGGGAAACAGGTGGGCTAACTGCAGATCTCCACCTCTCCCTCCCTCAGATACAAAACCAACCGCCAGATTTTATTCCCAGCTCTGTAGCAGACCACTCACTGCAGTCTCTCTCCATGTCTTACGCCCTTCCCCAGTGGATCACACAGATCTTCACCTCCAAATGTTCATCCCTTGATTCATTGGTGTATCCCAGTACCCAATTCCAGCAGGCATTTCCTGGGAATCCGAAGGCACTCAGCCAGGGAAGCAGGCAGGCTAACTGTGGGTCTTCATTTCACCCTCCTGTCCTCCAAACCTAGTCTCCAGGTCTCACCCCCAACTCTGTAGCAGACTACTTGTGGCCTCCCGCTCCTGTCTGCTCCCATCTTTAGCAGGTCACACAGATCTTCTCTAACCTTCCTCTGCACTTCTATTATCCAGTCCCAACTCCAACAGCATTCCCTGGGAACGCAGCAGCCAAGCCTGCCAGAGAAAAAGTAGGCTAGCATCAGACCTTCACTCTCCTACCTCTCTTCTCCACATCCAACCTCTGAGTCCCATTCCCAGCTCTGCAACAGAGTTTCTGTTGGGGCCTCTGTTCACTTTCTGCTCTCATTCCCAGGAGACTAAGCAAAACCTGATGGAACACCCTTTTTATTTTTATTTTTTTAAATCCCTCCCGGGGATCCCCACAGTACCTGCCCCAAGCTCATCTCCATCATTAAGTGTCAGCTCCCAGAACCTAGAAATATATTTTATCCAGAACTCCCAGTGGTCATACCTATCAGGATTCCAGAAAAATTTCCTACCAGGCAACACACAGCTACCAAACTCCCTTAAGAACCAGAAAAGGGAGAAGGATCCATGATGGCAGCAGTCGGCAGGGACATATTTTGAGCTCAGGGGAAAATAGCTATAAGATCACAGAAATATAAACAAGCTGAGCAACATCCTGAGAATCGTGAACCCGCAGGGTCACACCTGACACACCCAGGGACTAGTCGGGGGTCCCTCGTGGGACCCTCAGACACCCAGGTAAACATACCTACCCAGGAAGCATGGTGGGGGTCTCAGGCAGCAGGGAGCAGTAGAACAGAGGCCACAGGGCGCAGCACAGTGCAGAACCCAGCTGGGACACAGGCAGCAGGCTGCAGCACAGAACCCAGACTTCAAGGAGCAGCACGGCGGGGAACCCAGGCAGTGAGGCAGAACCCAGGCCAAGGAGTGAGCCCTGAAAGTGGGCAAGAGCCACTCAAAAACCCAACAAGTGGACAGGCTCAGGCCCAAAGCAGAGGTCAGTGGCATGGTACACAGGCTCGGAGCCCAAAGCAAAGATCAATGGTTTGGGGCATAGTCTTGGGGCCCAAAGTGGAGGTTAGTGGCAAGGGACACAGAATCAGGGTCCAAAGCTGAGACCAGTAGCATGGAGCAGAAGTCTGGGGCACAGACCAGAGGACACTGGCGCAGGGCACAGGCCCGGGATCCAGAGCAGAGGCCAGAGCACAGATCCTGCTGCAGAAGTGGGCAAAAGCCACGCAGCAGTTGGCAGGGAGGCACAAACATATCTGGGCTTACCCAGAAAGGTGTTGGACATAAAGGTCCCACTAGTGGATATACAATCACTTGAAAGAACATTGCACTCAGACAGGTCAGAGGGCTGCTCTTTCTGCACCACTCTAGTAGGTCTGATTACTGCAGGGTCTTGGGAGGTAACCCCAACTGCCAGATAGAAGTACCTCCTCGCTACTTGAGCACCCAATATTCACACGGTCACTGCAACACCCTAAAGAAGACTGGCAGTGATACTAAAACGGTTCAGAAGACATCAGGACCAATCAGCTTAGGGCAACCAGATGGCTAAAGGTCAGCTAAAAAACAAAACTGACAAAAATCAGGAGAATATGATCCTAACAAAATTCAGTGAAGTTAACACAGCAAGCCCTGAAAAACCCACCACAGCTGAAACACATGAAAATGATGACAAATCTAGACTTAGGACAATGATGGAGTCCTTTCAAGAAGAAATGGAAACACTGAAAAATACAAAGAATCCTCAATTTTACAAATAAAACCATTGGAGAATACCATTAGAGACCTCCAAGCCAACGCAGCCCAACATGAACAGGAAAGAGACAAGGCAATGAAAGATTTGAAAGATTTGAGAGATTTGCAGACAAAGACAAGCAAATTGGAACAGGAAACATATAAAATGAATAAAATGTTTTAAGACTTGAAATTGGAAATAGAAGCAATAAAGAAAACACAATCAGAGTTAATCCTGGAGGTGAAGAATCAAGGAAGAGAACAGGAACTACAGACATGAGTATCAAAAATAGGATTCAAGAGATGGAAGACAGGAACTCAGGCATGAAAGATTCAATGGAAGAAATCAGTACAACAACCAAAGAAAATGAGAAATCTAAAAAAGTTCTCACCCATAACATCCAAGAAATCAAGGACTCAATGGAAAGATGGAACCTAAGAATTATAGGCATAGAGGAAAGAGACGACTCCCGACTCCAAGGTCCAGGAAACATCTTCAACAAAATCACAGAAGAAAACTTCCCAAACCTAAAGAAAGAGATGCCAATAAAAATCCAAGAGACATACAGAACACCAAACAGATAGATCAGAAAAGAAACTCCTCTCATCACACCATAATTGAAACTCCAAATGTACAGAACAAAGAAAGAATATTAAAAGCTGTAAGAGAAAAAACGTCAAGTAACATATAATGGCAGACCCATCAGAATTACACCTGACTTCTCCTCAGAAACTTTAAAAGCCAGAAGGGCCTGGGCAGAAGTCCTACAAGCCCTGAGGGAACATAGGTGCCCAGCCAGACTACTATACCCAGCAAAACTCTCTATCAACATAGATGGAGAAAACAAGATATTTCATGACAAAATCAAATTTAAACAATATCTCCCCACAAATCCAGCCCTACAGAATGTTTTAGAAGGAAAATTTCAACCAAGAGAAGATAACTACACCCAAGAAAACAGAGGAAACAAAAAACTCCAGTGCAGCTAAATGAAAAGAAACACACAACCACCAACTACACCAAAATAATAGGAAATAACAACATTTGGTTATTAATATCAATCAACATCAATGGACTCAACTCCCTCCCAAAAAGACAAAGGCTTACAGAATGGATCCTTAAACAAGACCCATCATTTTGCTGCAAAGAAGACACGCTTCTCACTAACAAAGATAGACGCTACCTCAGAGTAAAGGGCTGGGAAAAGGGAAAAGGTTTTCCAAGCAAATGGACACAGGAAGCAAGTTGGATTACCCATCTTAATATCAAATAAAATAGACTTTCAACTGAAGTTAATCAAAAAAGATAGAGAAGGGCACTACATACTCATTAAAGGAAATATTCATCAAGATACAAGGGCACCTACATTTGTAAAAGAAACTCTTGTAAAGCTTAAACCACACATCAATCCTCCCACATTAGTAGTGGGAGACTCAACACCCCACTCACAAGAATGGACAGGTCATCCAGACAGAAACCAAACAGAGAAATAATGAGTCTAACAGAGCTCATGAATCAAATGGACCTACCAGATATCTACAGAATGTATCACCCAAACACAAAAGAATACACCTTCTTCTCATCACCCCAGGAAATCTCCAAAATCGACCACATAGTCAGACATAAAGCAAGCCTCAACAGATACAAGAAAATTGAAATAATCCCTTGCATCTTGTCAGACCATCATGGAATAAAGCTGGATTTCAACAACAACAGAAATAACAGAATGCCTACACACTCATGGAAACTGAACAACTCTTTACTAGATGACTACTGGGTCAGAGAAGAAATAAAGAAGGAAATCAAAGACTTCTTAAAATCCAATGAAAATAAGGGCACAACATACCCAAACCTATGGGACACAATGAAGCAGTGCTACGAGGAAACTTCACAGCACTAAGTGCCTTCAAAAAGAAAATTGTGACAGCTCATATTAGTGAATTAACAGCAGAACTGGAAGAACTGTAAAAAAAAAAAAAAAAAAAAAAGAAGAAGAAGCAACACTCGGAACAGGAGCAGAAGGCAGGAAATCAGCAAACTTAGGGCTGAAATCAACAACTTAGAAACAAAAAAGAACTATACAAAGAATCAATGAAAGCAACTGTTGGTTCTTTGAGGAAATCAACAAAATAGACAAACCCTTAGCCAAATTAACTAAAAGGCAGAAGGAAAAAAACCCAAACCAACAAAATCAGAAATGAAAAGGGAGAAATAGCAACAGACATTGAGGAAATCCAGAGAATCTTTAGGTCCTACTTTAAAAACCTATACTCCACCAAATTTGAAAACCTAAGTGAAATGGACAATTTTCTTGATATATTAAACATTCCAAAGTTAAATCAAGATCAGGTTAACAGATTAAACAACACTATAACCCCTAAGGAAATAGAAACAGTCATGAAAATTTTCCCAACCAAAAAAGCCCAGGGCCAGATGGTTTCAGCCCAGAATTCTACCAGACCTTCAAAAAAGAGCTAATACCAATACTCTTCAAACTCTTCCACAAAATAGAATCAGAAAGAACACTGCCAAACTCATTCTATGAGGCCACAGTCACCTTGATTCCTAAACCACACAAAGACCCAACAAAGAAAGAGAACTTCAGACCAATTTCCCTCATGAATATAGAGGCTAAAATACTTAATAAAATACTGGCAAACCGAATCCAAGAAAAATTAAAACTATCATACACCGTGATAAAGTAGGCTTCATCCCAGGATTGCAGGGATGGTTCAACATACAAAAATCCATTAACGTAATTCACAATATAAACAAATTGAAAGAAAAAAACCACACGATCATTTCGTTAGATGCTAAAAAAAAAAACATTTGACAAAATCCAACACCCCTTCATGCTAAAAGTCCTGGAGAGAATGGGCACACAAGGACCATACTTGGAAATAATAAAGGTGATATACAGCAAGCCAGTAGCCAACATCAAATTAAATGGAGAGAAACTTGAAGCATTTCCTGTAAACTCAGGGACAAGACAAGGATGTCCACTTTCACCATATCATTTCAACTTAGTACTTGAAGTTCTTGCTAGAGCAATAAGACAGCTAAAGGAGATCAAGGGGATACAAATTGGAAATGAAGAAGTCAAATTATCACTGTTTACAGACAATATTATAGTATGCATAAGCAACCCCAAAAATTCCACCAGAGAACTCCAACAGCTGATAAACACCTTCAGCAAGGTAGCTGGATACAAAATTAATTTTAAAAAAAGTCCTTCTTTGTACAAAAAAGTAAATGGGCTGAGAAAGAAATTAGGGAAACAACACCCTTCACAATAGCCACAAACAATATAAAATACCTGGGGATAACTCTAATCAAGCAAGTGAGAGACCTATATGACAAGAACTTCAAGTCCTTCAAGAAAAAAATTGAAGAGATCATCAGAAGATGGAAAAATCTCCCATGCTCATGGATAGCCAGGATAGGATCAACATAATAAAAATGGTCATCCATCCAAAAGCAATATACAGATTCAATGCAATTGCTATCAAAATACCAACACAATTCTTTATAGACCTGGAAAAAGCAATTCTCAACTTCATATGTAATAACAAAAAACCCAGAATAACTAAATCAATCCTGTACAATAAAAAAAAAAACATCTGGAGGTATCACCATCTCAGATTTCAAGCTGTACTACAGAGCAATAGTAATAAAAACAGCATGGTACTGGTATAGAAACAGACCAGTGGATCAATGGAATCGAAGTGAAGACCCAGAAATGAACCCACACACCTATGGTCACTTAATTTCTGACAAAGGAGCCAAAACCATACATTGGAAAAAGGATAACATCTTCAACAAATGGTGTTGGTCCAACTGGATGTCCACATGTAAAAGAGTGAAATTAGACCCATACTTATCACCTTATACAAAACTTAAGTCCAAGTGGATCAGAGACCTGAACATAAGGCCAGACACACTAAATCTATTAGAAGAGAAAGTGGGGAAAACCCTTGAACTCATCAGCACAGGTGACAATTTCCTGAACAGAACAACAGCTCAGGCTTTAAGACCAACAATCAATAAATGGGACCTCATGAAACCGAAAAGCTTCTGTAAGGCAAAAGACACTGTCATTCGAACAAAACGGCAACCTACAGATAGGGAAAAAAATCTTCACCAACCCCACATCTGCCAAAGGGCTAATATCCAAAATTTACAAAGAACTCAAGAAATTATATGCCAAGAAAGCAAATAATTCAATAAAAAAAGCTCTGTTCCCAGAGCTAAACAGAGAATTCACAAAGGAGGAATCCCTAATGGCTAAGAGGTACTTGAAAAAATGCTCAGCATCCTTAACCATCAGAGAAATGCAACTCAAGACGACACTAAGATTTCATCTCACCCTTGTCTGAATGGCTGAGATCAACAGCTCAAATGACAGCACATGCTGGCCAGGGTGTGGAGAAAGGGGAACACTCCTCCATTGCTGGTGGGAGTGCAAGCTTGTACAACCACTATGGAAATCAGTCTGGTCATATCTTAGAAAACCTGGAATAGCTCTTCCTGAGGTCCCAGCCATACCACTTCTGGGTATACATCCAAATGATTCCTCACCGAATCACAAGGAAGTTTCCTCATCTATGTTTATAGCAGCCTTATTTGCAATAGCTAGAAACTGGAAACAACCCAGATGTCCCTCAACTGAAGAATGGATTAAAAAACTGTGGTACATCTACACAATGGAATACTACTCAGCTATCAGAAACAATGAAATCATGCAATTTGCAGCCAAATGTATGGAACTAGAGAAACTCATCCTGAGTGAGCTAACCCATACCCAGAAGGATTCACATGGCATCTACTCACTTATAGTCAGATTTTAGCCTTATAGTACAGGATAACTATACTACAATGAATGCACCAAGGGGAACATGAACATAGACTTTTTTTCCTGTTAATGAGATACTTTTCCCTAGTGGTGCTGCTTTGTAGGCCCCTAGTGTATGAGGAGGCTTTTGACCCTCATATGACTGCTGAACTGGGGCAGGGGACTGTTATGTAGGAGTGTGATGGAAGGGATAGGGGGTAGAGGGTGGGAGGGTGGGAATGGGAGGGGTAGAAAGAGGACATTCTGATGGAGATGTAACCTGAAGGAATAAATGAATATTTAAAAAACAAAAACAAAACAAAAAAGGGGGAGTATTATGGTACTGTCACAATATAAACAAAGGAAAATCACATTCTAACAGTGTAATTATTCAATGTTTTATATCTGGGATTTACTCATGATTTTCTGGGCTCCTCCAAGGGTTTGGGTCATTTCTCTGGCTTTCCCCTCTGCAGCACACACAACTAGTCTTATAAGCTCTGGCTGGCTCCACTCCATTGCTGATGATGTTCTTGTTGGTGGTCCCATGCATAGTACTGGCTTCTCCAAATTCTAGAGTCTTCTACTGCAACTGGACTCCACTTTCACCAGTAGCATCTCCTAGTCCCTCGTCATGGTGCCAGTCCTCAACTTCTCTCCATAACCCATTCAGTCCTGGGGCTTCCACTGCTTTTCCAGCTGAACTTTCACCATTGGCTTCTCCTGGTCTCACATTGAATCAAGCCTCAGCTGTTTTCCATGACACCTTTATACCTTCAAAACCAGGACCACCTGAGGTCCAAGATGGCACCATCCATAGAGCATTGTATCTGAGTAGTAGGTGAATGAGATTAGTCACTGTAGAGTGAACTTGTGATCCTGCAGCTGACTGTAAAACACAGACAGTGTCTGAATTTCCAGCGAGACCAGTCACCACGAGAAACAGCTCACACAGTTCCCGGTAACACCACCCTGAGATCATCCAGCTCGGTCACCTGTCTGGAGAGGAGTGCAGACCAGAGCAGATCTAAATCATGAACAGATCTAGGCCCTGGCTCCAGCCACAGATCAGCAGCCCCACCTGTCTGCCTGATATACAGCCTCCACGCAGACCTGTACATCCAAACTGGGAAAAACAGCCAGACCACAAGAGCAAAGGTAAGTAAGATTTTTTTTCCCAAAGTTCCTAACATGGGTGCACAATGTGCACTGTAGCTGAGTGGCAGAGAACAAACCCAGTCACAGCAAAGCAATTAGGAGCCAAGACTGACTGCAAACAGAGTTGGTGACAGTGTGTTCCCCACAAACATTGGGGTGGGTCACTCACCTTAGCACCCAAGCTTTTGAGGCAGTCAGCAACAGGCACCAGTCTTGGGTGAAGCTCCTTGCCTGTATGGTCAGCATACCTACTGAAAAGAACTGTGTCAGGAAGGACACAGGCCCAACCATAGCTCTACCTGCCTTTCTAAGGAGACCCACCAGCTCTCAGGTCCTCACAGTATATCCCCCTCCCCACTCCAATCCCCTGTATATTGGTCCAATTGGGTCACAACCAGTTGAGGGGAGTGGCAGTCACTCTCCGAGAACCAGTCTATTACAGGAACCTACCCACAATGTAGAAGTGGACACAAGGATCTCCGGATCACCCAGCCCCCAGAACAGAGAGTTTTCCTGAGCCCCAAGGCCAACTGACATCGGAAACAACCAGGATCAACCAGATGACAAAAGGCCAGTACAAGAACATGGTTTTAAAAAAAAGCAATATGATGTCTCCAGAACCTAGTTATATTGCTACAGACAACTCTGGACATCCTAACATGATTGAAACAAAGGAAAATGACCTTAATCCTATGCTTATATTAATAATAGAAGGCTTAAGGGAGGAAATCAAATACCTCAGAGAGCAACAACAAAATACTGCAAAAGAAGTGATGGAAATGAATAAAGCTCTTAAAGGAATAGAAGACCTGAAAAAGAAGTTGAAGCAATAAAGAAAATAGAAGCTGAGACATCCATAGAACTGGAAAACCTTAAGAAAAGAAAAGGAACTACAGACACTAGCATCACTAACAGAATACAAGAGATGGAAGAAAAAAATCTCAGGAAAGAGGATAAAATTGAAGAAATTGATACATCTGTCAAAGAAAATGTAAAATTCAAAAAAGTCCTGACACAAAACCTTCAGGAAATCAAGGACACTATGAAAAGATGAAATCTCAGAATAATAGGAATAGAAGAAAGAGAAGATCTCAGCTTCATGGACCAGAAAATATCTTCAACAAAATCATTGAAGAGAATCTCCTAAATCTAAAAAAGAGATACCTATAACTGTAAAAGAAGCTTACAGAACTCCAAATAGACCAGACCAGAAAAGAAAATCCTCTCACCACATAATAATCAAAACACTAAATGTACAGAATGAAGAAAGAATATTAAAAGCTGGCAGGGAAAAAGTCAAGTAACATATAATGACAAGCCTATCAGAATCACACCTGACTTTTCCTCAGAGATGCTAAAAGCCAGAAGGGCCTGGAAAGACATCTTGCAGACCTAAAAAACCACAAATGCCTGGCCAGACTACTATTCCCAGCAAAACTGTCAATCAACATAGATGGAGAAAACAAGATATTACATGACAAAGCTAAATTCAAACAATATCTATGCACAAATGCAGCTCTACACAAGATGTTAGAAGAAATACTCCAACCCAAAGAGTATACACACAAGAAAGCACAGGAAAGCAATAACGTGCCTGTAGCAAAAACAAAAGAGGAGAAGCTCACTCACACACTATTTCCACCAACATCAAGATGGCAGGAAGTAACAATCACTGGTCATTAATATCTCTCAACATCAATGGACTCAATTCCCCAATAAAAAGTCCCAGGCTAGCAGAATGGATGTGAAAATGGAAATGGTAAGCATTCTGCTGCTTACAAGAAACACACCTCAGCAAAAAAGATAGACATTATCCCCAAGTAAAGGCCTAGAAAAAGATATACCTAGCAAAAGGACCCAAAAAGCAAGCTGGAGTGGCCATTCTAGTATCCAATAAATTAGGCATTCAACCAACATTAATCAAAAGAGATGGAGAAGGACACTGCATACTCATCAAAGGAAAAATCCACCAAGATGACATCTCAATACTGAACATCTATGCCCCAAATGTAAGACCACCCACATTTGTTAAAGAAACACTACTAAAGCTCAAATCCAACAGTGGGAGACTTCAAAACACCTCTGGACAGATTAACGATACAGAAACCAAACAGAGAAACAATGAACATCACAGACACCATGAATCAAATGGACCTAATTGATATCTACAGAATATTTCACCCAAAACAAAAGAATATACTTTCTTCTCAGCACTTTATGGAATCTTCTCCTAACTTGACCATATAATCTGTCACAAAGCAAGCCTCATCAGATACAAGAAAATTGAAATTACCCCTTGTAACTTAACAGTCCATCATGGATTAAAGCTAGACTTCAACAATAACAAAAACAACAGAAAGCCTGCACAAACATGGAAACTGAACAACTCTCTACTCTATGACCTCTGGGTCAGGGAAGAAATAAAAAAAATAAATTAAAGTCTTCTTAGAACTCAATGAAAATGAAGGCACAACATATCCAAGCTTATGGGACACATTGAAAGCAGTGCTAAGAGGAAAGTTTATAGCACTAAGTGCCTTACAAAAGAAACTGGAGAGTTCCCATTCTAGACCTAAAATCATACCTGAAAGAGCTAGAATAAAAAGAAGCAAACATTCCCAAGAGGAGCAGATGGCAGGAAATTATCAAACTCAGGGCTGAAATCAACAACTTAGAAACAAAAAGAACAATACAAAGAATTGGCAAAACCAAGAGTTGGTTCTTTGAGAAAATCAGCAAAATAGACAAGCCCTTAGCTAAACTAACTAAAAGGCAGAGGGAAAATACCAACAATAACAAAATCAGAAATGAAAGGGGGGAAATAACAACAGACATTGAGGAAATCCAAAGAATCTTTAGGTCCTACTTCAAAAACTTGTACTTCACAAAATTGGAAAACCTAAATGAAATGGGCAATTTTCTTGATAGATTCCATCTACCAAGGTTAAATCATGAACATGTAAATAAGTTAAACAGTCCTATAACCCTTAAGGAAATAGATGATGTCATTAGAAGTTTTCCAACCAAAAAAAGCCCAGGGCCAAATGGTTTTAGCACAGAAATCTACCAGACCTTCAAAGAAGAGCTAACACCAATATTCTTCAAACTCTTCCACAATATAGAAATAGAAGGAATACTGCCAAACTCATTGTATGAGGCCACAGTCACCCTGATACCTAAACCTCACAAAGACCCAATGGAGAAAGAAAATTTCAGATCAATTTCCTTTATGAACATGGACACAAAAGTACTTAATAAAATACATGCAAACTGGATCCAAGATCACATCAAAAGTATCCTACACCATGATCAAGTAGGCTTCATCTAAGGGATGCAGGGGTGGTTCAACATTAGAAAATCCATCAATGTAATCCACCACATGAACAAGCTGAATGGCAAAAAAAAAAAAAAAAAACAGATGGTCATCTCATTGGATGCTGAAAAAGCTTTTGACAAAATCCCACACTCCTTCATGTTCAAAGTCTTGGAGAGATCAGGCATACAAGGACAATACTTAAACATAATAAAGGCAATTTACATCAAGCCCATAGCCAGCATCAAACTAAATGGAGAGAAACTTAAAGCATTTTCTAAAATCAAGGACTAGGCAAGGCTTCCCACTTTCTCCGTATCTCTTCAACATAGTACTTGAAGTTTTAGCTAGAGCAGTAAGACAAATAAAAGAGATCAAGGGGATACAAATTGAAAAGGAAGAAGTCAAAGTATCCCTTTTTGCAGATAATATGAGAGTATAAATAAGTGACCCCAAAAATTCCACAAGAGAACTCTTACAACTAATAAACTCCTTCAGCAAGGTGGCTGGATACAAAGTCAATTAAAAAAATCAGTAGCCCTTCTTTACACAAAAGATAAATGGGCTGAGAAAGAAATAAGGGAATCAACACTCTTCACAATAGCCACAATTAATATAAAATCCCTGGGGGTAACTCTAACCAAGCAAGTGAAAGACCTGTATGACAAGAACTTCAAGTCCCTGAAGAAAGAAATTGAAGAAGATATCAGAAGATGGAAAAATCTCCCATGCTTATGGATAGGTAGGATCAACATAATAAGAATGGCCATCTTAGCAAAAGCAATATACAAATTCAATGCAATTCCTATCAGAATACCAATACAAATCTTTACAGACCTTGAAAGAACAAGTCTCAACCTCTTATGGAATAACTAAAAACCCAGAATAGCTAAATCAATCATGTACAATAGCAGAACATCTAGAGGTATCACCATCCTGGATTTCAAGCTGTACTACAGGGCAATAGTAATAAAAACAGCATGGTACTGGTATAGAAACAGACCAGTTGATCAAAGACCCAAAAATTAACCCACACACCTATGCTCACTTAATTTTTGACAAAGATGCCAAAACTATACAATGGAAAAAGGAAAGCATCTTCAATAAATGGTGATGGTCCAACTGGATGTCAACATGTAGAAGAATGCAGATAGACCCATACTTATCACCATGTACCAAACTTAAGTCTAAGTGGATCAAAGACCTTAAAAATTAACCCACACACCTATGCTCACTTAATTTTTGACAAAGATGCCAAAACTATACAATGGAAAAAGGAAAACATCTTCAATAAATGGTGATGGTCCAACTGGATGTCAACATGTAGAAGAATGCAGATAGACCCATACTTATCACCATGTACCAAACTTAAGTCTAAGTGGATCAAAGACCTTAACATAAATCTGGACACAATAAAATAAATAGAAGAGAAAGTGGGGAAAAGCCTGGAACTCATAGGCACAGGCAGCAACGTCCTGAACGGAACACCAAAAGCTTGGGTGCTAAACAAACAATCAATAAATGGGACTTTATGAAATTGAAAAGCTTCTGTAAGGCAAAGGACACTGTCCTTAGAACAAAATGGCAGCCTACAGGCTAGGAAAAGATCTTCTGACAGAGGGCTAATATCCAAAATATATAAGGAACTTAAGAAATTAAACACCACAAAAAAATCAAATAACCCCATCAAAAATGGGGTAGAGAGCTAAACCGAGAATTCACAAAAGAGGAATCTCTAAAGGCTGAGAGACGCTTGAAGAAATGTTCAACATTTTTGGTCATCAAGGAAATGCAACTTAAAATAACTCTGAGATTTCATCTCACCCACTCCAGAATGACTAAAATAAAAAACTCAAATGATAGCACATGCTGGCAAGGTTGTGGAGAATGAGGAACACTCCCCCATTGCTGGTGGAAGTGCAAACTTGTACAACCACTTTGGAAATCAATCTGAAGATATCTTGGAAAATTGGGAATAGTTCAACCTCAAGACACAGCCATACCCCTCCTGGGAATATATCCAAAATATTCGACACCAAACCACAAGGACATTGCCTCAACAATGTTCATAGTAGCTTTATTTGTAATAGCCCGAAACTGGAAACAGCCCAGATGTCCTTCAACTGAAGAATGGATAAACAAAACAAATCAAAAAACTGTGGTACATTTATACAATGGAATACTACACAGCTATCAGAAATAAGGAAATCATGCAATTTGAAACCAAATGGATGGATCTAGAAAAGCTCATCCTAAGTGAGCTGACTCATTTTCAGAAAGATAAACATGGTATGTACTCTCTTATAAGTGGATATTAACCATACATCACAGGAAAACCATCCTACAACCCACAGACCCAAACAGATAGGATCCTAGCATATCTATCTTAGGAAAAACTTCACCCAACAGTGAGTCATGGAATCTGTTGCATATTAGTAGAACATCTTACCATAGATGGTGTTCCAAATCAAACCCCAGTACAAGAGAAAGCTCTTGGCCCTCACATGACTGAAGAACTGAGGAAGTATGATATGTGAGGGCCCACCTCATCTGAGGAGGAGAGTACTAAGTAGAGGAATAATGAGGGAGGGAGGGAAGGAGGAAGGGATGGAGGGAAGGATGGGCCAGGAGGGGAGGAGGGAGGAAACTATGTTCTAGAAGTAACTTGAGAAAACAAACAAACAAAAAAAAAACCATTTTTTTAAAAAAGGGCAAATAAGCTTTAAAATATAATAAAAATAAAATATAAATTTTTCAAACTATAATCTACTCCAAGTAGATGTTGAGCATCAAAGGATCTCTAATTGGAGATGGTTGCATTAGTGACAAGCCTGTCAAGGCAAGAAAAACCCCTTGCTTCAACTATAGACAGCATGTTGTCTGAAAAGGACAAAACTTAGAAGCAGGTAAGTGGACAGCCTAGCTCTGCCAAGACAGGGTAGGCAAGTCCTTTATAATTCCTGCTTTACAATTAACGTCTGTCAGAGAAACAGAGCCAAAAGGCTGAAGATTGATGCTCTAATGTATGGAGAGGAATTGGAAACTGTCTTGGCAGCCAGTTGTATGTAATTTCTTAGTTTTAGAAGCTGTACTTCCTGTATAATCAGAAATATTTATCCTTCTCAGGTCCTCTGATGTGGTTGAAGACTAGATAGTTATAGTCTCATAGTTAAATTTTGAGTTGTTTAGGAATTAGAGGGTGTTCTGGATCTAAGAAGATGCTTTAAAATTGTGATGCAAGTTAGGATGGAAGCTAGTTGCATATAGAACTTTAAACTCATGGAGATGGTTGCATAGTAGAATGTTAAAGTCAGTTGTCAATACATATGGACTGGACATTGGGAATGTATGCTAAGCCTATAATTTTCATAATTGTGGCCTAATTATTTTTATTGTTTTGTAATGTATTTGTTGTTATAAGAGAAAGAGCCATCTGTTGGACTGAAAGAGGGACCTGTTGGGGGGAAAATATAGCTTAAACTTAAAAAAAAGGAAGCAGATGGGGGGGTATGAGGGAGAAGAGGTTGGGAGAGTGGGACCAGAGGGGGGAGTAGGGAAGGGATTGTGGTTGAGCTGTATCTTGAAGAAAGAAAAAACAGAACTACCTGGGAAAAGATGAGGTACAACCTTGGCCACCTCTGAATATAGCTTGCATGTGCTAACTCTAAGGAAATGCTTCCCAAATGATTTCACCTCACATTTCTTAATTGCAGCTGATTCTTCAGCCCCAGCTGACCAGCATCTTCTGTCCCAGCAAAACAAAGGTTTATTTACAGATTCCAGTCCCTTGTTAATCACAGCTGATTCTAGTTCCAGCTGACCAGACACCATAGATTCTTCATGCAAATGGCCCAGTAGAGTCTTTGCTTCCCTCTGAATCTTCACAAGTCAGATCTTCATTATTTGCACTGCTCTCAACACTCTTATCTTCCAAGTTCCTACAGAACAACCCACTCAGGTCAATGCTCCATGGCTTTTCTAGCCCAAAGTTACAAAGTTCTTCCATAATCCTCCCTAAAACAACATGGTCATGTCTGTCAAAGCAGTACCCCACTAATCTGGTAGCAATTGGTCTTACTTACAGTTACTATTGCTATGATGAAGCACCATGATCAAATGCAAGTTAAGGAGGAAAAGTGTTTACTTGGCTTGTGCTTCCATCTCCGTAGGCCATCACTGAAGAAAGTTAGGACAGGAACTCAAGCAGGATCAGAACATGGAAGCAGGACCTGATGGACAGGCCATGGAGGGTGCTGCTTACAGGCTTGTTCTCATGGCTTGCTCTGTCTGCTTTTTTATTGAACCCAGGACCACCAGCCAAAGGAAGGCCACACCCACAATGGGCTGGGCCCTTCCCCATCAATCACCAATTAAGAACATGCTCTACAGGCTTGCTACATTCTAATCTTATGGAGGTATTTTCTTAATTGATGTTCCCTCCTCTCAGATGACTCTAACCTGTGTCAAACTGACATAAAATTAGTCAGCACCGATGGAGGAAAAAAAATTCCATGAGAAAAAGCAAATGTAAGCAATATATTTCTCTACAAATCCAGCTCAACAGAGGGTACTAGAAGGAAAATTCCAACTTAAAAGGATTAACCACATTCAGGAATATAAGGAATATGTAATCACAGACCAGCAAATCAAAAGAGGAGAAGCACACACACACACACACACACACATCCACAAGCACACACACCCCTGCCACTACCATAGCAAGATAATAGGAATCAACAAACACTGTTCATTGATATCTATCAATATCAATCATTTCAATTCCCCAATAAAAAGACACATACTAACAAAATGGATGTGAAAATGGGATCCATCCTTCATCTGTATCCAAGAAACACACCTTAACATCAAGGATAGATATCATCTTAGGGTGAAAAGATAGAAAAAGATATTTCAAGAAAATAGACCCTAAGAAGCAAGCTGGTATTTGCATTTTAATATCTGACAAAAGAGAGTTCAAATCAAAATTAATCAAAAAGTGATAGGGAAGGACACTACATACTTATCAAAGGAAAAATCTACCAAGAGGACATTGCAATTCTAGACATCTATGCAGCAAACAGAAGGGCACCCAAGTTCATAAAAAAGACAGTACTACAGTGTAAATCATATATTGATCCTCACACATGGATAGTGGGAGACTTCAATATCCTACTCTCACTAATAAACAACTCATCCAGACAAAAACTAAACCGAGAAATGCTAGAGCTAACTGATGTTATAAACCAAGCTGACCTAACAGATGTTTACAGAAAATTTCACCCAAACACACACACAAAAAATACCTTCTTCTCAGAACCTCATGGAACTTCCTGCAAGACTGACCACAAACTGGGACACAAAACAAATCTCAGTAGATACAAGGAAATTGAAAAAAACTTCCTGCACCCTATCTGACCACCATGGATTAAAGCTGGATATTATCAACAGCAGAAACAGCAGGGGAAAAAAAGCTTACAAACATGGAACCTGAACAACTTTCTACTAAATGAAAAAAATGGGTCAATACAGAAATTAAGGAAGAAATGAAAGAATGGAAATGAATGAAAATGAATATACAACATACTTAAACTTATGGGACACAGTGGAGGTGGTTCTAAGAGGCAAGTCACACTAAGTGTCTACATAAAAACAAATTGGAGAGACCTCATACTACTAACTTAACACCATATCTGAAAGTTCTAGAACAAAAAAGAAGAAACCACACCCAAAATGAGTAAATGACAAGGAATAATAAAACTCAGGGGTAAAACTTATAAAATAGTAACAAACAAACAAAACAATACAAAGAATCAATGAAATAAAGAGTTGATTCTTAGAGAAAATCAATAAGATTGATAAACCTCTATCCAAATTCACTAGAAAGTGAATGGAAAATATCCAAAATAACAAGATTAGAGATGAAAGAAGGAAATCCAGAGAATGATAAGGATATAGTTCAAAAATCTGTACTCCACCAAATTGAAAAAAATCTTTTTAAAAAGTGGATGATTTTCTAAATACTTACTACTTACAAAAGTTAAATCAAGATCAGACAAGCAATTTAAACAGACTCATTAAAAGTCTCCCAACCAAAATCTCAGGGCCAAATGGTTTTTAGCACAGAATTCTCCCAGACTTTCAAAGAAGATTTAAAGCCAATACACCTCAAATTATTTCAGAAACTGGAAACAGAAGGAACATTGCCCAATTTTTTTTACAAGGCCACAGTTTCCCTGATACCCAAATCACATACAGATCAACAATGAAGAATTATAGACCAATTTTCCTTATGAACATAGATGCAAATTTTTTCAACAAAATACCAGCTTCATCTCAGAGATGCAGGAATGGCATAACATACATAAATTGGTAAATGTAATCTACCATATAAACAAACTGAAAGACAAAAATCACATGATCATCTCATTAGATGCAAAAAAGGCCTTTGACCAAAATCCAACACCTCTTCATAATAAAAGTCCTGGAGAGAACAAAGATACAGGAACATACCTCAAAGTAATAAAGGCAGTTTACCGTAAGCCCAGAGCCAACCTCAGCTTAAATAAAGGGAAAATAAAAGCAATTTCACTAAAATTTGGGACAAGACAGGGTTTTTCACTGTCTCCACACCAATTCAATATAGTGCTGAAGTCTGAGCTAGAGCAATAAGGCAACTGAAAAAGATCAAGGGGATACTATTAGGAAAGAAAGAAATCAACGTATCTTCATTTGCAGATGATGTGATAGTGTACATACACATATGTCTCTAAAACTCCCACCAGGGAACTCCTACAGCTAGCTGATCAGCAAAGTATCTGGATACATAATTAACAAAAAATACAAAAAAATCAATAGCCCTCCTATATAGAAATAACAAATGGATGGAGAAAGAAATCAGGGAAACAACACTTTTCACAATAGCCTCTAACAATATAAAATATCTTGGGGGTAATTCTAACCAAGCAAGTGAAAGACTTGTATGATAAAAATGTTAGGTCTTTTCCTAAATGCCCAGGCTGATGCTAATACTATAGGTTGTTCTCCACAAAGTGCCAGCAAGGGACCATTGCTGAAGACAACACCTACATAACGTACGAAACATGTGAAAGTTGAACTAGTGACTTTATAGAGCCTTTATCACTTCTATGTTTTAGTTATTTGGTACAGGAAGGTACTCTGCATGTTACCAAAAATGAAAAAAAAAACTTTCAAAAAACCCTTTATCTACAAAATTTAAAAAAAAGTAAGCAATAAAGTGGCTCATTCTGCTATACATTGTATAACAGTGCTTTCTCAGTGGTCATCAGAGAAACTTCCTCTTGCAGCAGATGGGAACAAACACAGAGACCTACAGGTAGACTTTATGCAGAGAGTGAGAGATCTTGGAACATTCAGCCCTTCATGAAATGTCTTCACCAAATCACTCCTATTATGGCTTAGGGATCCCTGCAGAAGGGGAGGCAGAAAGAGAGCAAAAGTCAGAGGGGATGGAGGACACCAAGAAAACAAGGCCTTCTAAGTCAACAGGAGCAATGCACAAATGGACTCACGGATCCCAAGGCAGCATGCGCAGGGCCCACACGGTTCTGCATCAAGTCCTCTGTGTGTATGTTATGGGTTCTGCTTTAATGTTTTTATGGGATTCATGAGTGTGTGAATGAGTGAGTCTTCTTGTGCCTTTCCTTGGGCTCTTTTCCTTTGGTTTGCTTTTCCAATTCCAATATGTTAGTTTTTGTTTTTATCTTGTAATTATATTTTCATTTATTATTATCTCTTAGAAGTCTGCTTTTTTTTTTAATGAGAGAAAGAGGGAGTGGATCCAGATGGGAGGGCATGTAGGGAGGAGTAGAAGTGAGGAGGAGAAGGAGGAGAAGCCATAACCAGGATATATGTGAGAAAAAAACTATTTTTAATAAAAGGGAAAAAATCCTAAAAAGAGAAAGGAAATCAAGTGACTATCATTAATGCCCAGACTTTATACACAGACTTTATAAAACAATATGATTACAGGCAAATCTCAGGTTTTTCATACTGTCTTGATGTTTGCTTTCACTGTTTGCAGACTTCAAGCTGATATCTCCAAGAATGGACAGACCCATGAGTACATCTCTCTGCTTACACACCGGATGTGATACAACTAACTATTAGTGTCAGCAGAAGTGGATTTCACAGGGCGCCCTACATGCAGAACACATAGGAGGAAATTATCACCTTTTTGACAATCACCTTTTGGCATGATGGTAGCCCACCGTAGTGAGGTGCTGACAAGTCTTGGCACAGGGGATGCAAAGTGGCATGGAAGGAGGCAAGGCCAGTGGAACCAAACCACTAAAAGTTTGGATTGCCTTCTACCTTAACTGTCTTCTGGATAAGCCTTTGTACCTGTCCTCAGTGGTATCTGTAATGCTGGTGGTATTTGCACTGCCCCTGAATGCTAAGTGGAGATTATTGTTCTCAAACATGCTACAGTGGTTACCCAGCTTCGGTTACTGTCACAACTGAAATAAAGTCTACTGAAAAGGGGGGCGGTGGGGGGGAAATCATCGTCAAAAGAATCCATTCATGCAAACAAACCAAATCTATTTTTTTTAAATGTCTGTCTTGGATTTTAAAATTAATGTCCAAAAATTTCACATTTTCAATGTGGATTTTTATAGTGGAGTGTAAGTGATAATTTTGATTAAAATAAAAGAAAATTATACAACCACATTTAATTTACAACTTAGAAACTGTGATTCCTTGGGGGAAAGTGACATCATAAAAAAAATCAAATATTTCCCTCAAATGTGGGAAAGTTTAGTTCAATTTCTCCTACTGCTTTCTAGGAAGATTAAGGATACAAACGACCCATTTCCTCTCTTCTACTTTCCCCATCTTTCATGTTGGGTGATGTCTAAGGTCCTCCGCAGCATTATGAGGTGGTTCTGGTCCCATTTATTTAAGTAACGCCTCCATTATTAACGTTAAGGTATTTGTATAATCCCCACAAACTGGTGCGTTTGAAGATCCAAAGTGCATGCACTTGATGATGCTTCATATTCTTTCCTCCTCTTCACATACTCCCGGCTCCCAGGCTACTGAGGGCTGTGTTTTCCCTGGTTTCCACCTACAGCCTCGTGTCCTCTTAGCCCCAAAGGGAGTTCAGCGAACAGGAAGAGGATTTAGATAAAGTGAGGGATTACCACTGGACTGGGTTGTGGGGAGAAGCTGGCTTCATGCCTATGTTTCCCACCCTTTTAGTCCTAGTGCTGTGTGGTAGGTAGGGACAACATACAGTATAAAGAGCATTGAATCCACATTAAAGGACTGCAAATCCAAATACTGGCTCTGCCATTTATGGTTCACATGAGCTTGAAAGAAATATGCTCAACCTGAATAAGACAAGGAACCTTTTTTTTTTTTTTTTGTAAAATGGGAACAGTGTTAATAATTGACAAAAAAAAAATAACGTGAAAACTTCTGGCATGGTGTTAGACTATGAGTGTTCCTCATGGGCAGGGCTGTCCTCATTTTTTTATTTCCTGTAATTCTGTTGCTACTCAGAGTTCACAGGGATTTGCAACAAGAGTCTCATAAAGCAATAATCTATGTACCACAGAGACGCAAACAGAAATTTATCTCCTCCTTGGGGTTTGCTGACAGCACACAATGAACATTGGCAAAGCAATCACCTTGTTTAAGGTCATCTGCCCTACTCCCCTCTGATGCTTGTATTTAAAAATATATGAGGATTTTATCAGGTCAGAGTCTGGGAGAGAAAATGGACATGCACCTGCAACAGGATAAGAAGATATTCTAGTTTTATTCCTTTGAATATCAAGTGCAAATTAGTATCTATCAAAGCGGGCAGAGTTCTGGACACTAGCCAGAGGAAAGAGATTGTGGCTAGGACTGGTCTTGGTCAATATGAGTGTTGTTTCAGATCAGGAATCAACAAATGTAAATATCAAATTGGAATTCAGCTTAGACCTGCCAATGCCATATCTCCATGGTTATGTTAGTGCATGTTTTAAGAGACACAATTATAAAACAGAAGATGAAGCTGCATGGGTAGCTGGCCGAGCCCTTGCTGTTAGAAGGTGAAAACACTCTTTGCCTAGGTAAGGAAGGCATAGGAGAGGCTAGGCAGAGCTGGGGCCTGGGAAGCTGAAAGGCTCTGCCTTCCTTTCCTGTGGCTTCGGTAGCCAACTACAACAATCTTGGGAGCTTAAAATAACATGTTTATTATTTTGTGTTCTGAAAGTCAGAAACCCAACAGAGTATACTGCTGGGCTCAAAATCCAGGTCTTGATAGGATCAGTTAACTCCAGAAGCCCCAGGAGAGAACATGTTTGTTTTTCTTTGTTTTCCTGGTTTTTGACAGTCACCACGTTCCTTGTATTGTGGCACTCATTCATGTTCAGGGGAAGCAAGCCCTTATAGTTTGTTCATCACCACGACTCTTTTCCAGCTCCTTCACTTATAAAGGCTGGAGTGCTGACAGTGGATCTCCCTGGATAATCTAGGCTCATCTAAATATTTTAAGTCAGTTGATAGGTAAATCAACTAATTCTAGCTGAAACCTTAATTTCTTCATACCATGCTACATAGCAAAGTTTTCTGAGAGTTAGGACTCTCTTTGGGAGGAATCTTACTCTGTATCATTGTGTTTCATGTAGATAGGCACAGTGAAGACTGTCGGAGCTAAGTTTATGGTTGTTTCTGGAAAGTTGCTAGATTGAAACTGTCCCTAAAGATGGAGACTGAATAACAAAGGAGAGAAGAGAATAAATAGAAGAGTAAGGCAGTTACCCCTTAGAGAGAAAGCAACACTTCTTTTCCAGAAGCTCACATGCCAACAAAATGATTTTATTTTATGGGTTTGGAGAGATGGCTCAGTGGTTAAGAACACTGGCTGCTCTTTCAGAGGTCCCAAGTTCAATTCTCAGTGCCCATATGGTGGCTGACACCAGCTGTAATTCTAGTTCCAGGGGATTTTCCCGCTTCTGGCCACCTTGGGCACCACATAGCACACAGCACACAGACATACATGAAAGCGAAACACCCATACAAATAAAATACTAGAATAACTTAAAATATACTTTGTTTTAGAAATCCCATCTAAATATAATGGGTATAAAGATTTATGAATGGATATTCTACACACGGTATTAGTGGAAATAAATGGCAATCCTAGCAATAGTGAAATGTTAGATTTAGCACAACATCATCCCTTTGACTGTATTTTCTGTGGCCATAAAACGGCATTTTTATTTGAGAGAAAGAAATTTTATTTTTAGCTTTTATTGAGTCTATTTTAGCTCTCCTCTGTGTCTCTTTCATTTTTTTCTGCTTTGACCTAATATTCATCAACTTAAAAATTGAATAACTACTAAATGGGCCTGTAGTAGGTGAGAGAGTACATCATAAACATTCCAGACCAAGATTTTATGGAGCATAAAGTTAGACACAAAACAGTTATCCGGCATATCTGATGAACTTTCTAGCAAGATACTAGAGAAGCGAAGAGGACAGGAATCTTTCTACCTGGGAGCCCTTTAAAACATGAAGCCTCATCTCCTGGACCAAGCTCTGTGTGAGCTGAGGTTATCACTGGACACAGGTGCTACACCTTGTACTTTGGAAACCAAATGGCGTTCTGAGCACTCATTTTTACCTATTTTATTTCTCTTTCCATCTATATCACTGGCATTTTCCTCTTACCATTTCACTTGTATCCAGTAAGCCTTCTCTTACATTTTATATACCTTGTAAACCACCTTCAAGACTCTCTGGAACCAGCTGAGTCAGATGAAGCCATAAAACACTAATGACCCCACCCACGACTGTGGTTAGTAGTCCCCACCAGCTTGTTCCTAGTTCCTGGCCTGTTGCTTTTAGCTTTTTCCGTTGCTAAGCAGACAGGCTTCTCTTGGGCTGTAAAGGTTTGCTCTGGTAATCTGAACTCTCTGACTTTTTTATGGTCTTGTCTCTTATTAGGGTTGGAAAACCTTATTAGTGATGCATAACCTTCCTGTTATGCAAAACACAGATTATGGCTATGCTCTCTTACACACTTCAGATGATCATCACAGGCTCCTTAGTCTCTTTCCCTTCATTTTAGCAGGAAGAGGAGACATTTCTATAGAATCAAGAAATGAAATACTTCCTAGGAACTCCAGTATCTACAGATTCCTGGTGGTTTGTTTTGAAAAGAACTATAGATTCTAGCACTATTTATCTGTGTGGATTCCACACCAACTTCTAACGTAAGCCTTACTCTGCTGTACTAGAAAAACTTAAAACAGAAAAATACAAGGTAAAAAGAAAAAAACCACAAAATACAGTAATATTTGTAGAAAAAATGGCTAATTAAATTATTTACTAGTATTTATATTATCTTTAATTGGCTGATGGTATTAATATGTAACCCATAATTATAAATGAATACATAGACACCGGATGGATTTTAACAAGCCTTGGCCTGAGTTGTACAATTCTAGCCCATCTAAGCTAGCTCATAATTCTGTTACCCAAATATGACCCCATATATACATGTGTCCCTTTGGACTATTATTCTCCACACTATGCCGATGTTCCAGGCCACATGGAAGGATCTTCTTTAATCTACTTCATGGCGTATCCTCCTTGTTTGTTCCTGGCTTGTCCCCAGCCAGCTTCTCCTTTCCAAGATGCTCTCTCTCTCTCTCTCTCTCTCTCTCTCTCTCAAAAAAAAAACCTGCATACCTTAGTCCTGCCTACCTCTGTCTTAGCCCAATCTCCAGGCCTCAGCATTTATTTAACCAGAGTCAAAGTAACAGACAGCAAGCAGGACCAATCAACATTTAGAATGCTTAACACCACCCCATTAAGTATTTCTATCTCTAGGTAAAGTTTCATTAAACTCAATTCATAGTAAGGATTTCTCATATTATTCCCTTACTATTAATGTTGATATAACCCAAGAACTCAAACATCTTTAAATTTACTCCAAAGCATCATTCAAACAAGGAAATAAATATTGGAGAAGTAGGAAGAGGATACACAACATAAAAATCTTTTGGAGAAATTCACGATATTTTGTTCTTATCCTGAAGCAAAGAAAATCATTGAGTTCTTTTACTTAGAGAGGGATCCAACTCGTATTTGGGAAAGACAACACTGGAATACTGTGGAGATTTACCTTGAGGGACCAAAATGAGACAACAAAGGAAGATAACAATGCAATCCAGGTGGAGCTTTGATAATAGCTTTGATGGGAATCATGACATTAATAGAAATGGAAAAAATGGACAAAAGTAACATCCTAAGGTTATCAAATTTGCAGAATTTGATGATGAATTGAAGTTGAGACATGAAGATGAGGAGGCTATCTGACAGATAATGTCCTGAATTGGTAGTTACACATGTTCTGTGGAGATGCACGCACAAACACATCAAGGGGACACGTAAAAAGTGAAGATTTGGTAATTAATAGGTCCTCAATCCTTGGAACAGTGAAGAGATGATACTTATTTTTTGGGGGGGTATGGCTGTGTTATACACTCACAATAAAATTCCAATTATTTTATGTGCTTGTACTTGTATGCATATAAACATGCATAGATACATTCATACATAGGAAAGAGTTTAGATGGAATTATAGTAACATGTTAATAATGTTGAAAGTACTGAGATTTTGAGCAAACAAATGCTACAACTGTATTTATTATAACATTATAATTAAGGTTATAACTATATTTGCACTTATATATGCATTTTTGAACCTAAATAAAGATGATTACCAGAGTCTTAAAAATATGACCAAACATACACAATGGTTTATTTTTAAACATATGCTACATTTTTGGAATTAAAAAGTAATTAAATAATTTTTCTTTGCCTTTCCTCTATCCATTTCCTCTTCCCTTTCCTTTGTCAATTTCCCTGCTTTCTTTTTTCTACCCAACCCTTATCATGTACCCCTTTTTGAGTTCCCCCAGATTCATTCTATTTCTTTAATTGGTGGTATGTGCATATACACATACATCATATACATATTCACATACACATACATGCACACACCCACATATACACATATATGTATACACACATGTGTGTATGTATGTATGTATGTATATATGTATCTACATATATGGCTTATTTTTAAAAGAACATATTTCCTTCCTAGTCTTCTGCTCTAACTTTTGAGCTTCACCTACTGATGACTGTGAACTATTTGTGGATGTCCAATGATTTCAGTTAGAGTAAAACTTGTCAAAACTGCAATACTTGCACAGTTGTTTGCACTTGCTAGTTTAACCATCATGACAAACATGCAGTTTTATACACGATCGATTTATTAGTTCTGGAGGTTAGTGCTCCAGGGCAGGGGTCAGTGGGGCTTGTATGACTATGTTCTTGGAGGACTCCCCCTCCTTAGGGATCCAGGGCATTTCTAGGCTCACTACTCTTCTCTTCCACCCAGGTACTTCACAACTCCTGGATCCTGCTCTACTGTTACAGGCTCTGAGTGATTTCTGCTTCAGTTCATCCAGTGATCCGACTAGGGCTCTATACATATCCCAAGATAATCTCCTTTCTCAGGGTTATTTATCTTAAGGAAGTACTCCCCTCTCCAGGTTAGATAACATATTTAGAGAAAACAAAGCTTGAAACACCTTAGAAGACAATTGTTCTCTCTGCTCTGGTTTTTAAAGTATAAACTTTAATTAACATATATATATATACATATATATATCACATATTTCTTAACCTAACTACTTCTCAGCTGCTGTATACTATGAGAATATGACTTGAAAAAAGAATGCAAACTAACTGACTGCATAAAACAGGCCCCTAACTGCTTCCTTTCTGTGTTAACTTCTGTCTTTAGTTTTCCTTCTGAATTTGTTCAGCTCTTTATTTTCTCAGAATGGTTCTTCCTTTTTTTAAAATTTATTTATTTATTGATTCAGGTTACATCTCCATCATAGTGTCCTCTTTCCACCCCTCCCAGTCCGGCCCTCCCTCCCTCTACCTCCTAACCCTTCCATCCCATTCTACTGGAGTGGAGTGTCCCTACCTAATGGTCCCCCGCCCCAGTTCAGCAGTCATATGAGGGCCAAGAGCCTCCTCATACACTGGGGGCCTACAAGGCAGCACCACTAGGGAAAAATGTCTCATTGACAGGGAGAAAAAGAAAAAGTCTATGGTTCTTTCTATTAGTCATTCCAGATAACTGAAGCATCCAATTTCACTGCTCTGAAGCCCTTCAATATTGAATGTTTTTGTGAAAAGAAAATGACTATCAAACAACTCAGAAAATCACTAAGTATGAAAGATTAAGCGATTCAGGCACATTCCAAAATAACTAATGACCTATTTTCATAACATCACATGCAGAAATAGTAAATAAATAAAACTTAAGTTCATACAAGTTTATTTTAAAATATCTTGAATAGAAATTGGAAGTTCATCAGAGGAAGTGGTCAACATTTGTTCAAGAATAGACACAGGGAGCTTGGGTGGTCTTCCAATGAAGGGTCTTTCTTACATTACAAATGGCTGTAAATGAACCTTTTGGAGGGAGAGAGCTAGGATATGACAAACCAATACTGCCTTCAAGACCTTATTTTCAATTTGCTTGCAATCATTTTTTCAGCATGTAAATAGACATGAGACCTGCTAGAATTAATCTCTGCTATGTCTTTCTGTTGTCTGTTGAGGGAAGGTCTAATATTGTTTCTGATACATTGAATTCAATGCTGAGATCTGGTTACTACCCCTTCTGAGGCATTCTCTTGATTGGTTAATAAAAGTCGCTTATGGCCAATTAGCTGGGCAGAAAGAGTATAGGAAGGCGGGACTTCCTCAGATCAGCAGGAATTCCGCACACACAGAGACTCTCTGCCCTTTCCGCCAGGAGACACAGAAGGAAACAGATGTCTGGAAGGTACTCACAGGCACATGTTGGTTTGGGGTTAACTTAGAGTAGCTAATTGAGAGTCTGCCCAGCTAAGGGCTAAGCGTTAAAATATTAAAAGGTCTTGGTGTGTTTAATTATTGGGGAAAAGACTGTGGTGGCTTATAGGCCCTCAGTCCAAGCAGTCCCGGGCTGTTGGATTCCCAGACTCCCCTTGAGTCCAGGCGAATCTCCCGCCAAGCCGCCAGTAATTCTACCGGCCTAATACAGCAACTTATATTAATTAACAGAGTTTAGGTTATAGTGGTGTAGGCCACCTTTGGTCCCGGGGCTCTTTCTCCAGGATAAGTTAGGCAACTGGTTAAGGCACTCAGGCCAGGCTGCCTGCTCTCTGCCAAGCCACCGGCTACTCCGCCGGCTACTCTGCTGGCCTAATATTACAGTTTATACTTACTAATAACTACATTAAATAATTAATTTGCAGTTTTCAGTCGTCAGGCAGATTTCCTTTTAATTGGTCCTCAAATTTGTCAGCATCCCTGGTTCACACTCTTGGTAGTAGTTTGTAATATACATTTTTAAAAACACTACAATCAAAGAACACAACAAAATAAAACCATTATGCTCACTCCCTCACTTCCCTTTTTGTGAAACATTGTAACCATGTTGGTTCTAAAGACAACAACAACAACAACACTGAATCATCTGAAACCCAGGGTTTTAATGAGGATGCTGGCTCAGTCTCATACAACAGAGTAAGAGAAAAGTTTGTATAAGAAGCCAATTTTTTAATTTGGTGGTTAATTCTTTGAGGAAAGCTATACAGTAGGATAAGGAGAACTATCTATCCTATTAATGAGTCAAGCAGAGAAGGTCAGATTTTCTTACTTCAGAATAAAATGAAGCTACTTGCAGTTGAGTGTGTCCTTGAAAAACTTATGATTTGCAGCAGAAACCAAAGCAACTTCTTTTCTCCATCTCCTTTTCAGAATGCTTTGCCAAAATTTACTCTGTTTTAGAAAAAGATGAAGAGTAGAAATCATTCTAAAGCTCATCCATGTTTAGGTCTGGACTTGTGGTTCCAATGGTATTTCTTCTTGGTGGAAAGGAGGGGAGAAATGGAGGAGGAGGGGATTTGGGGGAAAGGAGAAAGGTGTGGAGGAGAGGGGATGGATATGGGGTGGGAGTAGGAGGAGTGGGGGGAGGGGAAACTGTGGTCAAGTTTGAGAGAAAAATAAAAAAGAAGTTGAAGGCAGTCAGTCACCTCAATGAGGTCACTGTCCTTTTCCCAGACAATGGCTATTGGCTCGTTCTTAGATGCACAGATAACATGCTGGCTAAAGAGGACCAGGGTCTTGTGAAGACCATACAGCAATATGTACCAGTGGTGATGAATCACCACTTCATCATAGGAAACAATGGCCACTTACTTTGCTACTCTTATCTTAGTGAATTTGAAGGCCAAATGTTTTTTAACAGAAACAAGATTAGAATTAATATTTAGGGCCCCAAATACTATCATAAGTGGGCTTCAGTGAAGTTTTATGACACTGGGAAAGAAATGAAGTCTGAGCTTGGTCTAGCTTTCCTTGAACACACTGGATCCATGGACCTTCTTAGTTTTCCTTTCCAACATGATGAATGGATGTTGACAAACCTGGCGGGTAATAGTTTTACATTTCACTTCTCAGTCTGGATGGGGAGAGCCAGAACAGAGGAAAGCCACCTGGCAATTTCAAATGCCTTCACTGGTTAATGGCAACATGAAGGAACTGAAGAGTTTCTGGAATAGTATTACCCATCATATATCCACTTACTGTGCCAGGATGGCATTTTTAATGAAAGCTTGAAAATAACAGTGAATCACCTCAAATTTGTTCTTCATATTCTTAAACACTGCTGCTTCTAACAACCCTGATATGTTTAGCAAAGCAGATTACAATGGCTTTAGGTTTATTACCAGGTAAATGGCAAATGACATAGTTTTCATTTCAATCATGAGGAAGGTCCAAAAGCATTCATTTAAACTTACATTAGACACTGATGGTCTTAGCCTTGTCCGTGTTAACTCACTTTCTCTAGATACAATATGGTTCTAAGGGGTCCTGTCTGTTTGAACATTGCTTTAGTTCAATTTGTGCAAAGATAATAGGCTACCACAGTTTGAGTAATTCATAAAGAACAGAAATTATGTCCTCACAGTTCTGGAGGCTGTGAAGTCTGCAATCAAGGGCCTGGTACATAACGATGCCTTTCATGTGTTTCCAGGAAGAGAACAGAACAGAAAGGTGGTGAATGCTTTGTCCCCAGTTGTCAAGACTATGAGAGAAAGGATCTACCCTTGCCATGCCTTTTCAGTGTCATTAATCCGTTCCCAAAGGCAAGGCACGCATAACCTAAGCTTATATCCAGTCCTATGCTTAACACTGCTGTACTAGGGACTAAGTTCCAATACATGAATTTGTGGTGACTCATTTGGATTATAGAAGACACCTGGGAGGAAATTACAATAGTTCATTTACTTATAATGTTATATTAATCAAATTGGGTGAACAAATAGTGACAGAAGTTGGAGCCCTAATGAGATGCATATGATCCAGGTGGTCGGAAATAAGCCTCAGACTCATTTGGTATCAATGAACGTTTTGAGGATTCAGTAATGGGAGGCACATAAGGATATCATCGCAGAAGGAAAAGGTATATGATTGTGTTTCAAATAATTGACAGAGAAGCACAATGCCTAATTAGCTTCTTTTGGTCCTGAGGACAACATATTTCACTTTTTGAAACGTTCCTGTGACCTATTGTGAATGACACAAATGGTTTCCAGTTGGGATCCAGGCCAAGAGAGCCTAATGACATGCAGCCAGACTCCCTGTGATTTACAGAAGTGGTAGACTCTACAGTATTAGTGTTAGAGATATCTACAGTGGGAGATGTGTGACGTCTGTGGTGGGGGCTTCATACACCATTATAACATTGCACCATGGGGCTATGCAGGAGGAAAGCTGTGTCCTGGTTTTATCTCCAAATACATATGGACTGGACATTGGGAATGTATGCTAAGCCATATAACTCTCATAATTGTGGCCTATTTATTTCTATTGTTTTGTATTGTATTTATTGTTATAAGAGAAAGAACCATTGGTTGGACTGAAAGGGGAGCTGTTGGGGGGAAAAAGATATACCTTAAACTAAAAAAAAAAGGGGAATAGAGGAGGGGGAGGTTGAGGGGGAAGAGGGTGGAAGGGTGGGACAGGAGGGGGGAATAGGGAGGGGATTGTGATTGAGTTGTAACTTGAAGAAATAAAAAATAAATTATTTAAAAAATAGCTCCTGGCATACTATTAGGCCCTGAGAAAGATAGAACAGGTTTCTATCTTTAGATAGATAATAGTATAAAAGTGATCTTGTGCTAGGAGAATCACATGAGCTGGCTTAACTCAAACCCACCAATGACAGTGTGCAATGCTAGTTCATCACAAGGTAGAAGATCAAGGTCAAAAGGCAGGTAAATGGCATATTCAGGGATCTCCAGTTTGTAAGTGCTCTACTACAGATGTACTGTTTTGGCTGGCTCCTCATCTCATATCCACAGTAGTATAACTGCAGCACAATTTATAAATATTTTTCATAAGACTATGGACAGTTTGGCTAAGTATGGTAGCCTAGACTAAAACTGAATTGTTTTCATTATAGGGTGGTAAAGGAATTTATCCTGATGAGAATTTAAATAGTGAGTTTGGTCATTCATGCTTTGCAAAAAGAGAAGTTTATACTAATTCATTGATATGAATGAATGGCTTCAGGGATTAATCAGAGTATTAGCTAGATCAAGATTGGGTGTTTCTAACAAGGAAGCAGGGATATGTAAATGCAGCTATGACACAGGTACAGAGGACCAGGGCTGCCACACCATCTTACTAACAGTCACCTGACCATTGTGGAAGAGACTCAGCATTCATCTCCACAGAATGGCTGAATCAGCTCACTTCAATCTCCTCCATCATCAGCAATGTTTGTACTTTCACCACGTTAACACACATCAGCAGTTACTTTGGTGGCAAGAGTGGAGGATCTACATGGGATCCAGTGGCATCTCTCATTTCTCCGCTGCCAAAAATCCAACTTATTAGAAAGAAAAGTCAGTATGGAGTCCTTGACATGGTTCTACACACAAAGGAGCTTAAGTAGCCCCATATTGGTATGCTCATCATAGAGACGTGCTTCTATTATGGTGATGGGGTAAATGGAGAGGTCAGCACACCTGGAGAAGAGCTGATACATATTCTTTACAGACGTGCTTAAAGTTTTTAGACTTCCTATTCCCTGAGTTGGGATCTTGTATAATTGAGCATCTACCCAAGTACACCGTTTTATTAGGGAGAAGTACGTGAAATGAGTGTAGGATTTTGACAGCTGAGCCGGGTGTGATGGTACAAGATTGTAATTCCAGTACTTCAGAGGCTGACATGGGAGGGCCAACAATTTGAGGACCACTTGGGATGATATCAAGCTCAAGGCTCTCCTGGATTAGATATTTAGAGAAGAAATGAAGGGAAAAAAAGGAAGAAAGTAAGTAAGAGAGGAAAAGAAAACAAAAAGAAAAAATTGATAACCATTAATTGTAACAGTAAATTTTTATTTATCACACATATATTTATTAAAACTTAACAATTACCTAACAATTCCCTGTAAAATTGTCCTAAATCCTAAACCCAAACCCTACCTCTGAAACCTAGCACCTAAAACTTCTTAGTATCTATAATATAAGCATTTAACATTAACCTAAGGTTTCTCAAAAGGCTATTTTTCGATGGATGGCTGGTCTTCATACAATTTTTCAGTCTTAAAGTCTTTTTTTTTAAGATTTATTTATTATATATACAGTGTTCTGTCTGCAGGTATATCTGCAGGCCAGAAGAGGGCACCAGATTTCATTATGGATGGTTATGAGCCACCATGTGGTTGCTGGGAATTGAACTCATGACCTCTGGAAGAGCAGCCAGTGCTCTTAACCGCTGAGCCATCTCTCCAGAAAGTCTGTTAAAGCCTCTGAATTTCCTTCATCAGACCCCAAGACAGTTTATCAAGCAGGAATCACCTCTATGGTCTTAAGACCAATTAACATATGAAAGTTTCCCAGGAGGCTCACCCATTCAGATGTTTATGGCCTGCAAAGGCCGGAAGTCCTGGAGCTCTGCTCTGTCACAAGTCTAAGTGCCCCTGAATCTCAGGGATAATCCATCTCCTCTCCAGACCCTAAACAGGTCAACATCAGAGGGTGAAATTTTCTGATAAGATTGAAGCTGAAGCGAGTTTCTCTGCCAGACAAGGGAAATGCTGAGTGAGTCAGGAACAGGAGAGAGTGCCTCTGTCCACATGAATCCTGCCTTAAATATCTTCACCTGTTGGCAGAAGCTTTAGGGCACTTCCAAGTCATGCCTCTGGGCAGTGCCATTCAGATGCTTTTCGCAGAGGGATGGTGGGAGAGCTCCAGAGGGCAGGCACCTCAGGGGGCATGTCCTGCCCCTAGCCCTGAGATCAAAGAGGTCCTGGTCCTTGGCGAGTTCCCAAGGACATGTCACTTTGGAAGTAAGTCTTTTATCTTAAAGTCCAGGCTTTTGCTATCCCTATGCTACTAAATGCTAACACTAAACCTACCACAACTAATCCTATCACATGTAATAGATCTAAGACAAATCAAGGCCTTTTGAAGGCACACTGTACATCCAAGGTGTCAATATAGTTGTAACTTTCATGCTACTCACCCACCAGAGCAGTGCTTGCTGAAATTCTACAGTTGTTATAAGGTGCTAAATCCACAGTATGAGAAGAGACCATATTAGGCAAATTATCACAGCAGTCTCACGAAAACAAACACTATGTTTTTTCTCATTTGTAGATCCTAGGTTTTATATAGATATTTAAGATCATGTATGAACATATGAGATGAAAGCAGAAACGAAATGGTATTAAATAACAAAGAAGGTTGAGGGTAAGAGAGGGTAGATAAGCAAGAGCTCAGGGATATGACTTGAGAATATGCCCAAAGTACATTATATACTTACAGGGAAATGTCCTTATGAAACCTAGTATCATGTACAATGAACATATGCTAATTAAAATATTTTTAAAAGAAACAGTAGTCTCACTTATCTTCATTCCCAGAGACTCCCTTAGAGAATTTTATTTTTCTTTCATCAACTCTAAGTCTGTACATAGAAGTCTGGGCTCATAAGAAGAAATACTTTTAGAAAAGGACGCATAGCCACTGAAGTGTCAAACTTCAAAGAATGTCTGATTCCGTAGTATCACTTGATGTTTCTGGTGCCAAAGAAAAAGCAGGCCATGAATAACTAATGTCCTGTCAGGCCTAATCTGCCCAAATCATAAGCAGAAGTCAAGTTGCTATTCCACAGTGGTGGTAGGGACTCCAGGATTCCCAGGACGGATCTGTTTACCACCTCAATCAAGTCAGTCAGTGCATACTTACAGTAAACAGAGCCTGGAGAAGAAGTGCAGGCTAAAAGCATCAAAGTCCCCTTGTCAAAAATTCTGTACGGACAAGCGGAAGTGCTAAGTGATGGTATGGAAAACCTTCACTGAGTAATATTGGAGCAAGAGCTTGACCTGAAACTGCATCTCTGAGTTAGACTTCCATAGCAGAAGGCTACAGTCTGTGCTATTGAATATTGTGTTTCCCACAAAGTAAAAACAACCACAATCCTACTGGAACTCTTCCTCAATAGCATGAGATAGAATTTTTCATGAAGCTAGTGGATCTCAATAGACTATAATGACAGCTGTTGGGTGCCACTCAGCTCCCCCAAGACACTCTTTCTCCAGCTGCCAGGGTGTTGTCAGCCAAGGGCTCACAGATTGCAAATTGACATCAGCTGACAGTTTTGGCATCCCACATGCTTTTCCATCCTTCCCAGGAGCAGGCTTCAACAACCACTGATTAGTATGAGAGTACGAAGGCCTAGTCTCCCTGCTCCAACTGGGTCATTTGGGAAGGACCAGCCAGCTCTACATCTCTCTTTAGAATAGACTGAGGCCTCTAATACACACCAGTGCATATTCTTTGCTTAACTCAACCTCCCTCCAAATATCTTACTGGCAGTGTTCCTAGGACCACTGGTAGCATTACCATGAACTCTGAAAGTAAACATATGTTATGGTCTGTTTTCCAGTACAGAAAACCACGGACCAATCATATCACTGTTACTTACTAAGAAAACAGAAGTGATGAAAACATAGGAACTATACTTATAAGAGTATCACTTTGGTGTTATTTTAGGCCCATTAAAAGTGTCTAGGTGTCAAAGTGGAGGCCCAGAGGGTAAATGCACTTGCTGTGAAATCCTAGCAACCTGAGCTCAAAGTCAAGAGCCCATGTAGAGGTAGAAGGAGAGAACTGAACCTCAATAAAAGTTGATATAGATCAATATAAGATTAATGTATAAAAATTACATAGAAATTACAACTGAATATTAGGAGAAACAATGCCTTATGATTAAAGCTTTCCAAAACCTCAGTGAAGCCTGCAAGATCAGCTTCTGCCTACAAACCCCTTAGGTCATCTAAACAGCTGAGAACAGAAGGACTGAACATAAAAGGATTGTACTAACATTTTTAATCATTTTTCCCATTTGGGTTGGGGCCCCAAACAGGTCTACTACGACCCAAATCAGCAGGAAGTCACTTTAAGAGAGCGACGTCCCATGCCCAGTGGGTGGGGAAGGTGTTTCTCCGCCCTTCTTTTTGGTTATTTGAAGGATAACTGAAAACTCTGTTATGTAGGGGAAGAGTCTACAAGCTGATAAATGGTCCTGTCTTAATGGGTTTTGGAGGTTAGCCCCAGGGAATTCCTACTTTTCCTTTTCTGTATCCTTCTTCCTCTCCTATGTAGGAGTGCATGGGCTTGAGAAAAATGAGATATAGACATAGCACAGGAAGGTCCAAGAAGAAGGGGCAGATTATTGAATATGCCCTTATACCTTTGTATATTGATACAAAATTAGTAGGTTATTTGGCTAAAGTGGTATTGACCATTGTTTATTGTGCAAAAATAAGATTGTATTGGATTACATCGGTATTGATCTTTGTATATTGATACAAAATTAAGATTATAGTTGGCCACAATGGTATTGACCCTTGCATATGGACGTAATATTAAGATTATATTGGGCTACATAGGCATTGATCTTGGTATATTGATACATAATTAAGAGTATATTTAACCACAATTGAATAGATCTTTGTATATTGATACAAATTTAAAGGTAATGCTTCCCAATGATATCATACCTAGAGATACTTAAAAATAAAAGGTGAAGCTCTGACCTCTTGATACCAACCGTCTAAAACGGTCTAGGATAGTTAAAACAAACTCCTAGTCATGCAAACATGTCTCTTTGTTGGCTACTATGACAGTCTATCACAGATATTCTCTAAACTACCCAGTAATCAAGTTGCTAAGAGACAAGCAACATTTGCTTATCTAAATACAAGAGATGGATAGGGCATCTTCAAAAACCCCTTGAGATCTGCAGAATATGGCATTCAAAGATGTTATCTTAAATCAAGATTTTTTTTTTATATCAAGACATATCAGCGCCTGACGGCAACCCTATTCTAGTCCAAGTAGAGGATAAGCATCGAAGAACCTCCACTGTAAGATGGTTGAATTGGTGGCAAGCCTTTCTCTTGGCATGAAAAAACCCCTTGCACCAACTGCAGACAGACTGCTGTCCAAAAAGGACAAAACTTGGTAGCGGGGAAGTCGACAGCCTAACTCTGCCAAGACAGGGTAGGAAAAACCCCTTGCTTCAACTGTAGACAGACTGCTGTCCAAAAAGGACAAAACTTGGAAGCAGGTAAGTCGACAGCCTAGCTCTGCCAAGACAGGGTAGGCGAGTCCTTCATAACCCCTGCTCTACAATCAATGTCTGTCAGAGAAATGGGGCCAAATGACTGAAGATTGATGCTGTAATGTATGGAGAGAAAATGGGAGTTGTCCAGGCAGCCACTGGTATGTCATTTCTTAGTTTGGGAAGCTGCAGCCCTGCACTTCCTATATAATCAGATATATTTGTCCCTCTCAGGTCTCTGAGGTGGTTGAAGAATAGATAGCTAGAGTCTCATAGTTAAATTTTGAGTTGTTTGGGAATCAAGAGGGTGTTCTAAGAAGATGCTTTTTAAATTGTGATGAAAGTTGAGTTGGATATAGAACTTTAAACTCATGGAGATAGATCGACAGTAGAATGTTGAAGTCAGGTGCCAAATACATATAGACTGGACATTGGGATTGTATGCCAAGCCATATAACTCTCATAATTTTGGCCTAATTACCTCTGTTGTTTTGTATTGTATTTATTATTATAAGAGTAAGAGCCATTTGTTGGACTGAAAGGGGGAGCTGTTGGGGGGAAAAGATATATCTTAAACTTAAAAAAAAAAGGAAGGGGATGGGTGGGTTGAGGCGGAAGAGGGTGGGAGGGTGGGACTGGAGGCGGGGTAGGGAGGGGATTTCAATTGAGATGTAACTTGAAGAAATAAAAAATAAAGTAAAAAAAAAAAAAAAAGCTTTCCAAAAATTGAAAATCCCACTTTGAACCTATTTTTAACCCTGAAGATGCGTGCTGCTATGATAAGAATACCCTAAACTAGGCAGTTTATAAAGCACTCAGATGTGTTTCTAACAGCTCTGGAGGCTGGGAAATTCAAGATCAAGGGAACGGCATCACCAGTGTCTGATATGAGAGTCAGCTTTCTGGTTTAATGATGTCACCTAACTGTACCCTTATGTATACAAGGGGAAGTCCTTTAATATGGCATTGGTTTTATTCAGAACTCTGTCTTCATGACCCCCAATATCCCCCGACAATCACCCTACCTTCTCATACTGATACCCTAGTGGATTAGAATTTCAATATATGCATTTAAACAGAAGCTAAAAGCATGCATGGCTCTGTGTAATGGGAAATTATATTTTTGTACATATTGTCCACATCATAAAATAAACTCTGAGGCATGTGTTATTATTATTATTATTATTATTATTATATAACAATTTACCACAGAATTATTGGGTTCAAATACAGAAATGTGTTGTTTCAAAGTCTCTATGGGTCAGAAGTCTGCTGAGCTCTGGCTGAGTTTCATCAGGTGGGAACAATGAAGCAGCTGGTCCACAGCACCACCTGATGCCTGGATCCTTCTCCTGAGTCCACATAAGTACAGGACAAGGTGCACACTTACTTGCAACTACTAACTGAATTCCCTCTCCATGTCAGCCCTGTCCCCTCAAAGTGCTATAGAACCAGTATAAGACCCTTGCCACAAGGCTCTCATTAGGCTTCATCACATTCTCAGCATCTTTCAAGAGGGGCCCAGGATCTATCCAAGAACAACTTGATTAGATCATTTCCACTAGGATAAGTCAAGTGGTTTGCAGCACCATCACAAGAGTGGTACCACATTATACTCCAGAGAGGGCCCATACTCGATAGTAGAGACACTGTGCCATGGGAATAAGTATCTTGGAAGCACCTCAGAATTCTGCCTAACATGAAGGGTTTTCCTCTTATGCATTTCCACCATTCAAGTCACAATGCTTACTCTTGGGTGATCACTAGTAGAAGGTCCCCTGGGATAACAGATAGGCCTCCTGGACTTTCACATTGTAATCATCTGAAATGAAACTGTTCCCAAGCCAGTGGAGCCTCAGACGCGCCTCAGGAACAGGAATGGGATCTGAATGTTTAAAACAGGCTTTCTCAACCTGTGGGTCACAAACCTTTTGGTGGTCAAAGGGCCCTTTCATAGAGGTCACCCAAGACCGTCAAAAAACACAGATATCTACATTATGATTCATAACAGTAGCAAAATTACAGTTATGAAATAGCAATGAAAAATAATTTTCTGGTTGGGGTGTCACTACAACATAAGGATCTATATTAAAGGATCACAGCATTAGGAAGGTTGAGAACCACTAGTTTAAAGCAATGCCCATATTATGCTCACCTTCCCTAAAGATCTCAAAATACTCACAGGTCTGGAGATAAGCTGGGATGTGGGAACTTTACAGCATCAGAAAGAATAATTCAAAGTACCTAAGACATTGTCTGGCACTAGGAGAGATACATTTCTGGGAACAAACCAGAAACTTGTAGGAATGAAATCTGAAGTGGTCCAATTTTCTTCATTCTATTGTTTCTGGAGAGAAACAAAACTTTCAGATTTTCATTTGGAGACTAGTGTGTTAGAATATTTTGTGCAGAATTATAATAGCTGCTAAACTGAGGCCACTTTCTGAAGAGAAGGAGAGAATTACTGGGCTGGAGTTCAGAGATGGAAAGCCATATTATGCTCTAAGAACCTGGCTACAGACACTTCCAACCCCTAAGGGGGGTGAGGTAGGCACAGTTATCTGTCACCCTGATGGGCCAGCATAATCTGCTCTCATTGTATGTGGCTACTGCCTCCTGTGGCCAAGGCCCTCCAAATCTGACTGAAAAGGATTCATTTGGCTTCATCAAAGTGAGAAACTGGGAGAAGCTTGGATTCTCCTGACATCTGCGCTTCCAGTTATTGTATCATTGGCACCGAGGGCTGAGCCAAGCAAATAGATCTTTATCTTTGCTCAGTGAGCAGCTCATCTTGTCCTTGTACAGGAACCAAGCAACCTCTGTAAACAGTGTTCATTGTTGGGCAGTTTCTAAACAAGGGGACATGCATTTGCCTGGTACAGCATTTCTGAGGAGATGGATCTTCTGTTAAAATAATGGCCAGATGAATGCTCATCTAAACAAATATTCAAACAGAAAATCAAAGCATATTATTTTCATAGACCATAAAGTACTCAATATATTTGAGCTAAACATTTTGATTTTACCTATATAGAATTTGAAATATGTTTCATTAGGTATATGATTGCTTTAATAATTGAAAAAAAGGCCTAAAGAGGATAAAGAAAAGCTTCAAGGAAAAATGCAAAAGTTATTCATTTTCTTTATTAAGATATGGCCAACACTAGTGTTTCAAATTACACCCATCACAGCATTGATATATTTCATATGTATCATTCATGCCATTTGGTAGATTGAACATTTTAAATAAAAATATATCATGCATGAGATTGAGAGGTGGCAAGGATCATAAATTTCTCCATACTTCAGCATCTACTCTTGTTATTACTTTGGGACTTCATCATGCAGCCCCTTAGCAGACTTTCTTCTCTGCGGACTGGACCGTATCTGTTAGGAACAGGAACGGTATTAGTCCTTCTCATTGAGGAATGCTGGACAGTGCTTCGTGTTCCCTTTCTTCTAAATCCAGAGAGTCACTGTACACATAGGGAGTCTTCTAAAGGCCTTCCACATAGATATCATAATTATTCTTTTTGTCTTTGATCATAACAAGTTATCCATCATCTAGCAATGGCCAAGCTTGGTTCTCCCATGTGCAAAGTCCTTTCAATAAGGAAAGAGATCAATTTTTGCAGTCCCTTTCTCACTCCTAAGGATCATCAATATCTGAAATTTTATTAAACATTTTATCAATTAATTAAATACCTGAATGTAGGGGCTGATAGATTAATATAAGTTAGATTTAGTGAATATA
>CAJQZJ010000567.1:1249694-1268963 GCA_907164525.1 Lophiomys imhausi
TAATAAATAAGTGTTAAATAATAATTTAAAAGTTCGGTTTCACCTGAATACTTACTTTTCATGAGTTCAAGTATTCAAGTATTCCACTTTCTGCATGGACCATCCCCTATTCTGTTGGAATATTCATTCTTCTCAATGTCTTACTTTAGGTGAGATAATGTTAAATATTCACACACATTACTCTCTCACAATTATTTTGTTATCAATTCCAAAGACTATTTAATAAAAAAGAAATAGGAATCAAGACATAACATTGCAAAAAAAAAATCCAAATCAGAAAGAAATGCAACAAAAGAGGAAGAATAGGCTAAAATAAAATCAAAAGGGCCAAAACATAATTTATAAAATGAGTAAGCCCCCACCCATCAATAAGGGCAGTTAATATTTTCATTGATGCAACAATGGTACAAATATTATTGGAGCAACTAACAGCTTTCTAATTGAATTCAAAGCCTTCTCCACAAAACATAATTTATGCCTGGTACCACTGATAGAGACAAGGTTGGTGTATCTCTCAGCTCTCATCAGAGAATCTTCTCTTTTCAGTAGATGATGATTAATATACAAACCCACAACTTAGCAGTTTTTCAAAGAATAAGGGACTTTGTAGTACTAAGATTTAAAAGAAACATCTGCATTGTACATCTCTCCCAAGGCTCCAGGTATCAAGAAGGAGAGGATGGTTCTAAGAGCCAAAGCTAGTAAATGTCTTGAGTGAAGCAGTATTTGAGAGACATGACTGCATTGCACACATGAATCATAGTGGCTGTGACTGTATGCACAAGACCTGTACAAGATCAAACTAGACCAATTCCAGCATGGAAAGGATGGGGTTCGTGAAGTACCTCCCCTATCTGAAGAGCTATTAGCAACCTATGACTGTTTGGGTGGGTGGGGGGAGCATTTTCTTCAAAGTAGCCATAGGAAGGTGCTTGTGCCCGGTCTTACATCATACATCATGCACATACAGCAGTAAATCAACTCAGTGGGTTTTTTGAAAAAAGCATATGGATTTAGGAGAGAAAGGTGGTAAGCTGGGATAAGGGAGAAACCAGAGGGAAGGAACTGGTGGTAAAGCAGCTTTTTACAAATACATGAAATTCTTAAGTAATAAAAAATTAAAAGTAAAGTTACTAAGGTATAAAACCAGACATGAATTATTTAGTTTTTGCAGGGGGCAAACAGGATTAATTGATTTGAAACAAAACTCTAGATGCCATTTAAAAATAATCTTTGGTAGAGTGCATCTCCTATAAATAAACTTGATTTTTTTCTTTAAAAAAAAGGTAAATAGTATTGATAAAAATCTAGAAACAAAAAAAATCTAGAAACAATTTTTATGTAAGTAGTGAAATGTACAGTCATTATGGAAATAGAATAGACGTTCTTTGATATAGACTTAAAGCTTAAACTGTAATATTGTCTAATATCACATCTAGATTTATATCCAAAGGAAATGAAGCTAATAACTCAAAAAGACTTACCTTCATATGCTTATTATAGCATTATTCATAATAGCCAATCAGAAGCACATGCACACATACATACTTACACACAAAGCCTGTTATTTTATTTAGCTAAAGACAAGAAAGAAAATATTTCTAAAACCATAGATAAGCATGGAAGACATTCTGTTAAAGTGGAGTAGCTCAGACACGGAGAGGTATACTGCTAAGTCTTTGTTAATACATTGGATATAAAGAACTCAATTTAAAGAGGGTAGTTTGGTAATTAGCAGATACTATTAGGCAGGATAAATATAGAAATATAAGTTAAAATACTAACACTTTCAGTTACAAATTGATGAGTTCTGGGATCTAATGCATGGTGTACTTACTATGGTTGATCAAACAGTGTGAGGGAAATGTAGAAGGTAGGGTTAGGAGAGCCTTGGGAAAGGAAGTGTCTGACATTTCTTTTAAGGACCCTTTTGTCCCCGTTACTAAATTGCAGGCTCCTGCCGCGCCTCCTTTTGTCTCACTCCCTGGGCTTAGTTTCTCTGGGGACACAGTAAAAATACATTGAAACTATGAGCTAAATAGCTCCCAAAGGAATAGCTGTGCAGCCAAATCTGCCTGATCCTTAAATAGTTGGTAAGTCATATTCCCAAGAGTATGGTGTCAATACCGAAATCTGTCAGGAATATTTGGAGTGGGACATCAGGGGCCAGAGAGAGCTTCATGAACAGATATAGCCAAACAGTGAAAATAAAGTGTGTGTTGATATAATTCCTCCTAGATCCCACAGAGGTGAAATTTCCTTGAAATAATCCTACTTCTTCCCTTCTTCTAGCTTTGCAATCTGTTACACCCACATGCTATAGGGTCCTGTCTAAAAATGCTGTGCACGTGTTTATGTGGAAATACTGTACCATGAAGATAATAGGAGACAGTAGCCTCAAAAAGCAGCATGGAGAGAGCTGAGCTGAGCTGGCAAGCGGGGTGCTTTGATTCCTAATTTTCATTCTGTTAAAGATGTGATTATGTCAAATAATCTCTAAGGTCTGATTCCTTGAAAGTTGGCAGTTTGTACCATGTCACTTGAATCTACATTAGATCACAGTCACACATGTCTGTCTGATAGACAATAGCGAGGATTTTTGTTTTGTTTTTGAATACTTCTATCCACAAAGTCTTGCTTTATATTTTCTATTTTATGAGGTTTTTTCTTTAGATTCTTCCATTAAAAGTCACTTATTTGGCATATACACAAATAAAACAGAAACACATGCATTAGCCATTGGCTACAAACAGGACCTAGAGGCTTAAACAAGATCAAGCATTCAAAATCAAGGGGCTAGAGAGATGATTCAGTGGTAAGAGCATGCATTGCTCCTACAGAGTTAATTTCTCAGAACCCATATTGGGCAGTAGCCCATATCCACCTTTGATTCCAGCTCCAGGTGATACGATCTTCTGACCTGATACACTCATGTACACACTGCAACACACACATACAAACTCATAATTAAAAATGAAAATAAATCTTTAATATTTTAAATTTTTGGTTTAGTTTTTAGTTCTTTTAAAATTACAACATGTTTTCATCATATTTGTTCTTTCCTCCAACTTTAAAAAGAGTTCAGAGATACCCTGGGATACATAGGGAGATCTTTTATTAAAAACAACAAACAGTAACATATCCATTTGTATATTTGTGCTTCCTAAGACATGCATTCAAATTTTAATTTCAAAGAAACTTTTTTTAATAATTTATTTTTTATTTCTTCAAGTTACATCTCAATCACAATCCCCTCCCTACTCCCCCCCCCCCTTCCCACCCCCCCCCCCCCCCCCCCCCCCCCCCCCCCCTCCCTTCCTTTCTTTTTTTTTTTTTTTTAGTTTAAGGTATTTCTCAAAGAAACTTTTAAAGAATTATTTAAATAGAGATCAAATCCTGAGAATCACATAGGAAGGGAAGACAGAAGTAAATATCTGAGACAGAGAAATTACTCTCATGGAAAAATTATTTTCCTAAGAGTAAATCCCAGTAGTTCTCAGTCAGGATTAATCTACTTTCAGAATATATATTTTTTTATTTTAAAATATTTTATTTATTTATTATGTATACGGTGTTCTGGAACTATGCCTGCAGGCCAGAAGAGGACACCAGATCCCATTATGGATGATGATTGTGAGCCACCATGTGGTTGCTGGGAATTGAACTCAGGACCTCTGGAAGAGCAGCCAGTGCTCTTAACCTCTGAACCATCTCTCCAGCCCCCAGAATATATTAAATGTCTGGAGACATTATGGGTTCTCACTGTGCTGGCTTGTTTTTATGTCAACTTGACACAGGAAAGAGTCATTTGACAGATGAGAACCTCAAAAGAGAAAATGCACCCATAAGGTCCAGCTGTAGGGCATGTTCTTAATTAGTGATTGATGGGTGAGTGCCCTGCCCACTGTGGGTGGGGCCATCCCTGGGCTGGTGGTCCTGGGTTCGATGAGAGAGCAGGCTAAGCAAGCCACGGAGGATAAGCCAGTGAGCCGCACTCTTCAGTGACCTCTTCATCGGCTCCTGCCTCCAGGTTCTTGTCTTGTTTGGGTCCCTATGTTGCTCCATCTATTGGGTTGTTACTTCAGATAGATAAGCCAAATAGGCAGTTTCCTCCCCCACTTGTGTGTGGTCATGGTGTCTCATCATAGCAATGTCAGCCTAAGAAACAAGATTAAAGAAAACGAAGATGGAAAAAGAAAAAGAATGTCAGAAAGAAGTAAAAGTTACAAAATAAAAAATGTGTGAGCAAAATTAGATGAAACAAGCAGAGGAATAAAATAGAGGATTAAAAATTAAACAAAAAATAATAACATCAACAATAAGGAGAAAAATAATTAAAGGAAAAGCAGAGAAAGACAAGAGCTGTAGATGTTCCTTTCTGCGCTGCCTACTAATACAAACCCACCGTATCTGGCTGGAGGCAGCGTGGGCAGAGTCCACGCAGTTCCTCCCTGCTCTCAGCATGGCGGCTGGTGCTGACTGCGAGCTTGGGGCTACGCTTGCCAATAGTACGTTGTCAGCATCTAGGCTGCGTTCACCTGAGAGGTCTCCCTTCTCTGCACACCAGGATCCTCTGTTACTTGCCTACTTGATTTTGGAGTCTAGCTGCTGGGCTGGTTCCCACAGTTGCTTGAAGCCACACAACAAAGAGAGCAAGCCATAGAGAGCAAGCCGCTAAGCCCCATTCCTCCATGGCCTCTGTATCAGCTCCTGCCTCCAGGTTCCTGTCCTGACTTCCTTAAATGATGGACTACAAGGTGGAGTGCAAGTCAAAATACCTTTCCTACCCAACTTGCTTTTGCTCATGGTGTTTCATCATAGCAATAGTGACCCTAATACAAGATATTTGCATGAAGTTATTGGATAGAAACCATGGATGTTGTTAAACATACTATGGTGTGCAGGCAGCCCAGAAAAACAAAAAAAGATGATCCCGCCCAATGTGTTAGTAGCACAGAGGTTGAAAATCCCAGATAGAATACTTCTGGCATCATTAACCATAGTATACCAAGCTCAGAATATTCAGTTTGACATTGAGACTAGTAACCTCACCACAGAAATTCTCTGAAGGAGTTGCGCTTAGCGCAAACAAATATTTCTATATTCTGAGTTAAAAATTCAGCAAACTCAGTTATTTTGTGTTTCATGTATTATTATTTCACACGCTCATTTGTAAATACCTTTCCAGTTGGTGGCAAAAACAAAGCCAGCTACTGTGACTTTGGTCATATTGATAAATGTGAAAATCCAGAAGGCTTGTCAGATTTGGGGACGTTACTGAGCACAATCAAACCAAAAGATGTGAGGAGGGAGGATCATTTTTGCGTATCCTGTTCTCTGGATTGTATAAGGAAGCAGGCTGAGCAAGCCATGGAAAGCAAGCCAGTCAGCAGAGTTCCTCATGGTTTGTGCTTCAATTCCTGCTTCCAAGTTCCTGCCATCAGTTCCAGCCCTGGCTTGCCTTCTTGATGGATTAAAACTATAAGCTAAAATAAACCCCCTTTCTTCCAAGTTGGTTTTGATCATGGTATTTTATTCAGTAACAGAAAGCAAGCTCAGATACAGCTTTAAAAGGGGATTGTGATTGAGATGTAACTTGAAGAAATCAAAAATAAATTATTTTTAAAAATTAAAAAAAAACAAAACAAAAAAAAAAGTTTTTTACTTTTTGTAAACTAAGTTCTTTGGCAAGTTTCATCGGCCAATAGACTACAAATACATATGTCAAACTTGGAATTAGAAATTGACTCCTTGTAAAAGCTCACTAACATAATTAAAACAAACAAATTTTAAGATTTTATTTGTTTTAGGATGCTGTTCAGTGGTAGAGCAATTCTCCCCGCATATGCAAGTCCTCGGACTTGATCTGTAACACAGCAACATGGGAAAAAACCTACTTTGGTTAGCACAATTAATTTTGGCAATGTTTTGAGATTAAATATATAAAAATGATACAAACTGCACTAATTGTAAAGTGGGTAAACGAAAGGCTTGTGCTGAAAAAACACATGTAGTTTTCATAATGTCCACAGTGTTCCAGAACAGCTTTTGGTCCCTTCTGTATGGAACAGGCAAACAAAGACAGTAGGTGAAATTAGGAATCACCCCACCCCACCACATACACACACACACATTCTCTCTCTTGTTTGCTTTCTCTCTCTCTCTCTCTCCCTTTTTCTCTTCCAACAAACACTGTATTTGAATTCACACCCCATGGGAAAGCAGCTAGAAGCCAATATGGAGGCATAAGGCAAACCTCGTGACTTTGTCTTTGGAATACCAGTCACACTAGTTTTATTTCATAATCTCCACCTCAGAGAGCAATTAAGCATCTAAGAAGAGGGTTTTAAATATCAGTTAATATTTACAACTTATATATAACTGAAAGAGTCTGTTTGTTTACAAGTAACAAATTGTGAGCACATCTTTATAAGAAGATCCAGCACATTAATAATTTTTGTAAGTTTTAGATGACTTTTCTGATGTCTTTTAAAGAATGACTCAAACTGGTAATGACTTAGGCTTTATCAGGAACTGCAATCATATCCAAAAGTTACACTATTTTCTCCATTTTTTTTTAATCAAATGGATATCAATAGGGCAGAAGTCATAGACTACCATCCAACACATCTCCATCTGAATTTCATACTCTTTAGAAAAGACAAAATATTCTGGAGAATGGTTAGAGTCAACTTCTAATATAAACATGTGCATTGCATTTATTTTTCAAATCACATTGTGAACACTGCAGGCAGAGGCAGAACTGAAAATTATACATACCCGAGGGCAGGGAAGCACCTCCTTCTCACTAGCTAAATTTAGCCACAGAAGTGTTGAGCATCAACTATTTCTGTTGATTTCTCTCTGGCCTCTGTGTGACCTGATAGTTGTTGGAGTAGATGAAAATGCGAAGTTTCAATTCCACAGAGCAAATGGAGGTCTCTCACGATGAATGGAGCTAGACTTCCATTTCGGGGATGAGAACTTGATGTTCCATAAAGCGCTGTGAAGTGTGGCTACTACAAAGCAGAAAGCAGCTAAGAGGAGAGAAGAGTGAATCGTTGCAGCAGCTTGGCCAAGAAACCTGCAAATGTCTGCTGTAACAACCAGAGAAAGGGGACTCAAACAAAACAGCTTGTTCAAGAATAGATTTTTCCCAGAAGAACCAATCTCACGTTGCCTTCAAGATCAGTTATAAGTATCTTATGTGTTTAAAACATAAGTTGTATGGTTCCTCAAAATCCATTTCAGAAATAATCATAATACATAAAACAGACAGGATTAATAAACACCGCCAGCACTTGGGAGAACAGCTCTACTGTGGAGGTAAGAACACATGTATTTGTGCATCTGTGTGTTTTCTCAGTTGCTTTTAAATGTTTTCTCATTTAATTTTAATTTTTATTTGTGTTATTGAAGTAAAATATTTATAACATAAGACATATATTTGACATTATTCTCTTTTTAAAATTTGGTAATTTTTCATGTCTCAACTTGATATTATCATTTGATTCCAGCTCACTCTTATGAATTCCCTTAATTTCTCTCCCTGATAAAGTCATCAAGATCAAGGTGTGTGTGTGTGTGTGTGTGTGTGTGTGTGTGTGTGTGTGTGTGAGAGAGAGAGAGAGAGAGAGAGAGAGAGAGAAAGAGAGAGAGAGAGATCTTCATTATATGGTAAAAGGTCTTAAAAAGTGTATATGCATTCAATTTAATCCGGTATTACTGTTCTATAGGTTTGATTCTTTGGTTCCTTACTCTATTTAGATAACTTTGTGCTTTAAGCGAATTCTACTCATGTGTTTTAGCCAGAGTTCTCCTGAAAGGCTGAGATAAAGGCTTCTACATAGGTATTTGATTTGTGAATGATCCCAGAGTATAGGCACAGTATATTTTTAAGAGCACAATTCAGTATTTGCAACCAGAGGCTGGTTGTTCTTTTTGTTGCGTTTTCCCACATTATTGCAATGGTCAAAAAATTTAAATTTCACAAAATCAGTGAAACATCTTTTCTATGTTTAAATTTAGTATATAGCTATAAGACAGGACAACAAATGTTATTGGTTCTCATTGGGTTTGGGAAACTGTGAGACAATTGTGCTGTTGACAAAAGATTTCAGTGCCTGGACTCACTATCTGGCTTCCTACCATTTTTCTAGTGAATATGCTGGGAGTGTACAGTACAAAGTCAAACAGCATGCACTGAGTGTGAGCACTGCCGTTGCCCTGGTCTACCATGTTAGGAACTGTGTGCCCATGTGCAATTTCATTTCTCAGAGACATTAAATATTCATCTACAAAACACATATGAAAGTAATACCAATTTCAAGGGCTGTTTTGATGACTGAATAAGAAGAATATGGGAAAATATACATATAATATGTGTATAGTCCCTGCCCTTCCTACCCCATTGAAGATATTGTATGGGTGACCAGGTTAGGTTTGCTATGATAACAGCCCCAACTCACACAAAACTTTCTCATGCTACCCTTGATTGTGGAGAACTCTAAAAACCTGCCCTCCAGACGTGAGTCAGTACTTCAGGCTCCTTTGAGCTTAGGGACCTCTATTGTGATGCATTGTTTTATCCAACCATAGCCTACCCTGTCTCCTGCAGGAGAATGGGGGCTAAAGAACCAAGCTCAGAACAAATACAGATCTCTTTCGTGGTCACAAGCAAGCCCAAGGGGGCTGGAAAATTTAGAAAATTAATATTCTGTGCAGCAGGCAAGGACACAGAACAGGTCCTGATGGATTTTTTTTCAGTTTAAGGATTAAAAGGTAGGAAAACCCTCCATCACAACAGGTAACAGCTGGGAGAATCTCTTACACAGCAGGCAGTATATTAAAGGGGAAGACACTGTCACACAGAAAGGCTTACATGTGAGAAAACTTATGCAAAGCAAATGGCAGGTTTGGGAAGCCAAAGTCTAGTCTCTCCGTGAGGGCTCGGAGTTTTAAGGGTCTTTCGGGGCAGGGGGTGTTTTCTTCCCTTAATTTAGGGTCAGTCAGTTTGAACAAAGATAGGGAGACTGGTAGGGCAAACATGCCCCACGTAACCTTAAATTCCTCAAGTTGGTCTGCTTGCCCTGAGTCCCTAAAGCAGGAGAAAAAGCCGGCCAGGCCTTAGTCTCAAGTCTGGAGAGAGAGGAAGAAAAGGATCAGGAACATAGACTTTGTTACCTATCAATAGGACAATTTGCCCTAGGGGTGGTACCATGTAAGCCTCCAGTGCAAGAGGAAGCTCTTAGCCCTCATATGACTGTTGAACTGAGAGGGGCTGATCTGTAGGGACACTCCACATTGGAGTAGTGGGATGGGTGGGAGAGGGAGGAGAGGGTGGGAGGGTGGAACCAGGAGGTGTGGAAGGCGGGCACTGTGATGGAGATATAACTTGAAGTAATAAACAAACAAAAAAGAAATCTCCTGCTTTACTATCTATCTGTGTCCCTCTCCTGTCTGTCTATCTTACTAACTCCTAGTCCCTCAATATCAATGAGCATTAGTGGTGATTACCCACAAAGCTCAACTTCTTCATGGTTCCTGGGAATATCCAAGGTAATAGCCCTAGGTGAAAACTATATACTAAGTTGAAAGAATTGTCTATGAACATGAGCACAGTAGTTTATCCATCTATAGGGAAGGCCAAAGTAAGTCAAAATATTTTTCCTTCCCTTTCTAGCAGAGTACAGTTAATAATATCAGAGAGAAACAATTAATGGGTATATAAGAAAAATGAAGATATGGGTATGTAATACAAAAATACAATTTCCATGTTTGATACAAATATACTTGCAAAAGCACATCTAGCATGCATGTATATATGCATATGTATATATCCATGTATGGACACAAATAAATATGAATTTGGGTTTATTTTTCCAGTGTGTGTGTGAGTGTCTGTGTGTGGTATATGTGTGTGTTCTCCATTTGTCTTGTTCTTATAAATCATAGGCACCTGGAGTTACATTCATGCTACCCAAGAATAATGATATCAATGTGTTTGTTATGGCAAACATATGTTGTAATTTTTAAAAAAAAAACAGAATGGAAGTTATATACCTGTAGAATTAAATTATTTCTAATATTTATATTATAGTTAATTGGTCAGCAGTGTTAACTCTTACCCTGACATTGTAAATCATCACACAGACACCTGATGGATTTTAAAAAGCCTGGATTGTATAATCTTACCCCATTTTATGCTAGCTTTTAATGCTATCCCCCAAATAGGACCCCAATATGTCCCCTTGGGCTGTTATTCTCCATGCTATGCTGATGTTCCAGGCCACATGGAGATATGATTCTTCTATTTACCCTTGGCATGTCTCCTCCTTCCTCCTCCTGTCTTCTTCTTCCCATAATCCTCTCTGTTCCTCCAGAGCCTGCCAACCTTTTCCCTGCCTACCTCTCCCTCTCTCCCGAATCACAGGCCTCAGCATTTTATTAAAGCCAATCAGAGACAATAGTTAGCAAGCAAAGTAACAGACAGCAAACAGGTCTCTGGGAGCAGTTAATTAACATTTAGAATATATAACAGATCACCGAATCAATTCCCTATTTTTGTCTAATAAAAAGACCATTTTTAAAAATTATATACAAGAAGAACCAATATGAATCAATCAGGAAAACCATATATAAAAGTTACATACATACATAATGCCTATTTGTATCAGGCAACCTTGAAAAAAATCATCTATCTTGGTGTGTCTGAAGTTCTTAATCTAAATATTTTATATCATATCCTATATTTATAAACCCAAAGATTTTATTTAGATTTAAAAATATCTTTTAAAATCTTAAACAACTTAAGCTCAATTGACAAATTTATATCTATTATGTCTTCAACCCCACCAAAGACTTAAGAAGGAATAAAATTACCTGAATGAGTAGGAAATTCAGGTAAGCAGCTTCCAAAAGTGAAAAATGACAGTTTTCTGCCTGTGAAGTCCCAAATATCTCTTGGTACCATTGGAGCATAATCTTCAGCCTTTTTGCCAAGCATAACTCACAGACTTAATTTTGGAGTAATAAAGATGAAAGATTCGCCCATTCTGTCTTTGCAGAATCAGGCCATTGACTTACCTGCATTTAAGCTCGGATCCATCTTTGGACTGTATAAAGTCATTTGAGAGAGAAGTAGTATTTCTGCCCAGTAGAAATTATCTCCTGATGGAGATTATTTGGTGGGTGTTCATTGTCTCCTTTCAAATCAAATGGGAGCTAGCAAGAACTGACTATCTCAAGTCAAAGAATTTTTTTAAATAATAAAAACATCCAAAAACACCATTTTCTGTATACCTCTGAGGGTTTTGAAGATGTCTATTGATCTATCCATTCATCTATCTATCTATCTATCTATCTATCTATCTATCTATCTATCTATCCATCCATCCATCCATCCATCCATCCATCCATCCATCCATCCATCCATCCATCTATCTATCTATCTATCTATCTATCTATCTATCTATCTATCTATCTATCTATCATCTATCTATCTATCTATCTAATGTCTGAACAGGCAAACTGTATGTTTTTAACCATTTACTATATGTTCAATCTAGTAAGCCTATTTTGTGACAAATTAAGAAGAGTATTTGACATGACCAGGAATTTGCCTGGCCAGCCATCAACCTGTATTACCCAGACTCCTAAATAGATTTTAATAGCAACACATAAAAGGATTGAAAGTAACCTGTACTTTTAAATGAGTTGTATAGGGACAGTAACTTATATAAGAGTTGAATTATACATATATGTGTGTCAAAATAACCTTAAATCTGTATCAATATATAAAATTCTATACCAATGTATCAAAAGATAACCTTACTTTGAGAATAGCAATAACTCTAAGTTTCAGAGCAGATTCAATAATCTATCCTTATATCCTATCATTTCTATATTATATAGGCAATTTGATAGTAACACTTGTTGTTCAGTTTCTCAAATATTGAAAATGTAGGCCCAAATGAAGTCCTGTTTGGGACAGTTGGAAAGGCCAATTGGGATCCATAGCTTTCTCTGAAGCCATCCTGGAAGTGGGCCTTGATGGAGGAGTCTAAGGCTGAGTGGATTGAGGTCATCTGGGGTTGAATAAAGCAGGATGCTGGAATAAATATGTCTCAGCATCTCAGCAGCCTGAAGAATGAATCTTGTTGAGGACATCTCCATTTTATTGGTGTCTAGTCCTTTTGTTTTGAAAATATATAATTTCTCACAAGTAACATATAGTTCTCTAATTACAAAAATGCCTGGGACGCGCAGGATGCACAGATCAATCAAGGAAGATTTTCTGTTTGAGCAGAAGAAAGAAATTTGTAAGTCTCCATTCATGTCATATAAAAGGATGGCATGTAATAATAAGTCATGTGGATTCTATGTAGTCAAGATTTTTATTGGATATATATGTCTTAGCCAGTCTGAGATGTTCCCGTGTAGTGGAATCAGCAAATGTAAGTTACCTGTTTGTTCTTTTGTTTGTAACCAAGATCTGTAGGAGGCCTTTCCAGTAAAATCTGATTTCTATCAATTTGGATGGAAGACTTGGCTTTCTTTCCTGTTGACATAGGAAAAATACCTTCTCCCCTAAAATGACATAGCCTTTGTCCTCCATTTTTAAGTCATTATAGCTATAAGTTTAATTAAAATTAGCAATCCATAGCAGTCCAAATTTTGATTTCCCATAAAGGGGATAAATAGAACCATCATTATTATTACCATTTTAATATTATTACATATATATGGCTATATAATCATTTTTAAGTTGAAAATTCAGCATAAGACTGTATGGAGTTTAAGTACTCTCCTCTATAGTTGACATAAATCTATTAATTGATTTAGACAGATTTATTCTCTGTAATTCTGGCTGTTTTAAAGACTAGGTTGGCCTCAAACTCACAAGGAATCTATCTGACTCTGTCTTTGTCTCCCACTTTTTGGGATAAAAGACATGGATTTATATACTTATATTTATTTTTATAATATATATTATATATTCTTTCTTTTTCTCCTTTCCTTGGAGATTTAATTTATATGTGAATGTATCTGTACTTATTGAGACATGGTTTCTCTGTGTAGCCTGGGTTGTCTTGATTTGCTCTGTAGAACTCTGTAGATTAGATTAGCTTTGAGCTCACAAGGAACCTGTTTTTTACTTGTTTCCCAAGTTTTGAGATCAAGGTATGAATTTAATTAACTGAATTACCTTTATTAAACAATAATATTACTTAAACCATTTTGTATTAGTCTGAGTTCCAATTCTCTCATAGGAGCCCCATTCTTGAGGAGTTTGGTTTAGAGTAGCATGATATGTTATTTTATGTTAGCGTTTGTTAGCTGTTGGCAGCAGGAGGCATGCAGCTTGCATGTTCCTCCCACAGCCTAACTCTGGGCTCTTATATTCACTAATAGAATATATCTCTTTTAGGGCAAAATGCCTCTTGGCACCAGTTCTCCTGTGGGAGCCACACACCTAAGGATACTGGCTTGTCACCCCTTTCTTTTTATATGAATTTAAGATATGTGTATTTACCCATTAGATCAATAAGGACATTATTATTTATTACTAAGCAAAAACTTTCATAGTACCTTCAAGGAAAAAATATGTCATTCTGAAGACTGTCATTAGCAAGCAGCCTTATCTTATCAGCAGGGTTCCTACCTTGACTTCATTGTTTAGACTAGGCTAGTCTAAAATTCAAGAGATCCACCTGTCTTTGCCTCCAGTGTGCTGGGATTAAGGGCATGTGCCACCACTACCCTGCTCAAATATTTCATTTGAATCCCAAATCTGTCCAAAATCCTCAAAAATCTCCCATGTTTTAGCAATGCCAATCCATAAAAAATTCCTTTCTACCTCTTGATATAGGGAAAATAAAAGATATCTAAACAAACAAGCAAAGAAAGAAGAACATTCCAAAAACCTTGGTCTAACTGTGCCATCACATGCTGCAATTAAAGCTCTGAAAAATCACTCCCTGGAATCTAGTTGTGGCTGCATTGTATTGGGGGGCCAATACCAGAAATGATTGAGAAACACCTAGTAGCCAGGGAGCTCTGAGCTCCAGCTGCCATCAATTTTTGTCTTATCTATAGGAAGGACCTCCCTCCCTTCCCCATTGCCATTGTTGGTAACTTAGCATTCCATGTGTAAATTCACTCCTTCTCTAAGCATATACTAGTCTGATATTTCTCAAAAAGGATACACAGAACCTCAATTGTAAAAATTGTGTAAAAATCATTTGCCTGCTAAGAGAAACAAACTCAAATGGAATCGAAATGTATTGAGACATTATGAATTCCTCCACTTTTAATCTAGGTGGCTAATTCTGCTCCCAAGCTCTATCTAGAAGGCTGCTGAGAGCCAAAGCCTTAGCTCTCTGCCTTTGCTGCAAGGCAGCAGCTTTTGTTAGGGGAGCTGTACCTTTGAAATATATTCAGGTTCGGTTCCCTGCTCTTTGGCTAGGAAACTGCCTTTCACTCATGCATTCTCAGGCTGTAAGCATGGATTCTAATTGCTGTAAGTCAGACACCATATGAAGATATAAATAACTAAATTATTTACAGTATTTATATTATGGTTAATTGGTCATTGGTGTTAATCTTTAACCTGCAATTATAATAATCCAACAGACCCCTATGGATTTTAAAAAGCCTTAGCCTGGACTGTGTAACCTTAGCCCATTTTATGCTAGCTTTTAATGCTATTCCCCAAATAGGACCCCAATATCTAAATATGTCCCCTTGGGATGTTATTCTCCATGCTATGCTGATGTTCCAGGCCACATGGAGATATGATTCTTCTATTTACCCTTGGCATGTCTTATCCTTCCTCTTCTTGGCTTCTTCTTCTCATAATCCTCTCTGTTCCTCCAGAGCCTGCCAACCTTTTCTCTGCCTACCTCTCTCTGCCCAGTCACAGGACTCAGCAATTTTTAAAAGTCAGTCAGAGACAATGGTTAGTAATCAAAGTAACAGACAGCAAGCAGGCCTCTGGGAGCAATTAATTAACATTTAGAATACATAACAGATCACTGGATCATAGATCAGTTCAAGTTATTGTTACCTACTCCTTATCTTATTTGTCAAAGATAGCATTCGGTGTCTGGTTTGGTCTACACATGGCCACATTTGAAGTCAGGAGGGTCTGTGCTTAAGCGTGATAGCATGTTTTATGAGTGCTGAAAGATTTATATCCAGCAACCAGCGTAACATAAAAACACTAGAAAATACACCTGGACAAGGACCAGATGACATAAACTCAGTCCAATTATTGGTTGTAAGTCTACAGGCCAATTGCAGCCTGCCATTTCCACACAGTTAATACGGGACTCTCAGTTTGAGCAAATGTGTGTTTTATACTTTTACTGTACAAGTCAGTGACATAACAGAATTTTTACAAAAATCCATGTAGTAGGACATAGACTCTTCACACTGAAGAGAAATAGAAAGAAAGAGTTTCAGGAAGAGGTAAAAAACATCTATTTACCCCTGGTGTGTCTTATCCTTCCTCTTCTTGGCTTCTTCTTCCCATAATCCTCTCTGTTCCTCCAGAGCTCTGTTCCTCCAGAGATATGTTCTCAAGGTATGAAGTTGTTTCATTACTAAAAAAAAGTATGTGACAGAAGAAAGGCTAAAAGAAAGTAATAAATAGTATAGTCTTCAGAACATTTTCTAGCAGAAGCAGATTGACATAGAAATGTGTGCTGTTCAGAAACTCAGTTCTCAGAAGCTGAAAGAGTTCAACATAGCATGATGATACCATGATTTTGTTCAAATGGACAAAAGACAAAATGAAATTCGTTATGAACACTCCATTTGAAGATTACATTATTTACTGCAGACAAGAATACTCACCTCCCTCCTTCTGTCCCCATTCCTCCTTGTACCTACCTCTAATCTTCAATATGTTCCCAGACACAATTAGCTTTCCCTCATTTTCCTAACCAGTTCTCATTTCCTATCTTCTTTTGTCTTCCTTCAATGCTATGTGCTTTGCAAACTCCTCCTTTTTCTGGATTCAGTCACTTTTATGGAAATAATAATAGTGCCCACTGACTGAAATTACTAGGTAACCAGAATTTTGTCCATTTAATAGTCACGGCAAGATTAGCATGTAATTGCTTTACTATATCCATCTTTCAGACCAGTAGAATAAGATTTAGCAGGAGTAAGCTTGCCTAAAATCATGCTCCAACTGATTTGTGTAACTGAAATTTGAACTCCCATTTTTTCAAATTCTAAAGTCCCTGGCCTTTACCAACACACTTTGAAAGATGATCCTCCTGGGACAGTATCTTCCAAACATGACAGGACTGATACACATATGAACTATCAGACTGTGGCAGCACACACAAGAGCTGCACAGGTTCTAGCCAGTGGGGATCCCAGCACTTAGAGGGGGAAGTATACACTGAGTCCTACCTTTAACCATGGAGTTATTTGTAATTGATAACTGCTTCTAAAAGAAAAATCAGCTTTCTTTAGTGGAGTGTCACTGGGTATATGAATAACATTTCAGGTCAGGCTTCATATGAAATAGTTCACCAACATAGCATAAACTCATTGCTGTTTTTATGAACTTAAACAAAAAAACATATTTTGCTTTTTTACTGTCTTTTTGGATATTTGCTTGTCTGTTTTGATTTTTGCTTTTGTGTTTTTTGTGTTTTCTTTCTTTTTTGTTTGTTTGTTTGTTTTGAACATATAGTTGAGTGTGTGGGGGAGAATCTAGGAGAAATTGGGGGAGGTAAAACATGATCAAATATATTACATGAATTTTTTCAGTTATAAACAGGAAAAGCAGATGACCCTTTTTCTATAATATGGTATCAAATTAAGTCAAATGAAGACATGTTTATTGATCATACATTAAGTACAAGATATTATCCTAGCACCAGAAGTGAAAATTTTACATGTAAGAATTATTTTTCTGTTTGCCAAAGTCTTGTCAGGAGATATTAAAGTTACCAGTTGCTTTAACATAAAGAAAGTTATATATAAACACAACACACAGAGCAATCAAGAAACTAAACTACTGCAGAACTGAAAAGTCACAGAAGAAGTTTCAGATATGGGAAAGGCCATAGGGCACATTTTGCAACTCTGGGATTGAAAGATTAGAAAATGGTTTATTTAGATTTATAGAACTAATTATCCTGAAGATGAGACCTACAATTCTGAAATTCAGAACCTCTATATCAATGGTTCTCAACCCTCTTTGAGGAATGAATGGCTGTTTTATAGGGGTCACATATCAGGCATCCTGCATATCAGACATTTACATACATTACAACTCATAACAGTAGCAAAATTACATTTATGAAATAGTAAAGAAAATAATTTTATGGTTTAGAGTCACCATAACATGAGCAACTGTAGTAAAGGGTCATAGCATTACGAAGGCTGAGAATCATCACTCCAGAAGAAGTCAGGGCACAGCACTAGTGTGTCTCAGCTCACACAGTAGCTGCATGGCTTGATAACTACATCTTCAGGAAGGCTTGGCTGGCTGGTGCTGGGGTCTCTGAGAGGCATAGTGTTAGTGTTGCTAGTTGGAAGGGTGCAAATTAAAATCAAGAGCCCCAGTAAGACTGACATTAGTCATCTGAAATACAGAAAATTTGCAAGTATAACCCTGATAAGAACAGAAAGCAATCAGTGAATAAATAGCCCTTCTTTTATGAACCCCCTGGCTTCCTGCTGGCAGAACTTAGAAGCTAGTTAACTCTCTGGGAAAAAAATGACTGAGAAATATCTAAAAAAAATCATCTATAGCAATTGAGGTAAGGTATATCAAAACAACTTTGAGATTTCATCTTACCCCAGTGGGAATGGCAAAGATTAATAAAATGTCAACAAATGCAAGAGGAGGTCCAGGTAAAAGAGAAACCTCATTTTCTGCATTGGGATTGCCAACTAGTACAGCCACTATAGAAATCAGTGTGGAGAATTCTCAAAAAGTTAAAATTAAAACTACCATACAACACAGTTACATCACTCTGTGGCATATGCCCAAAAGACTTTACATCCTACTCCACAGATTCTTGCTCAGCCATGTTCATTGATTCACAATACCTAGGAAATCAAAACAACCTAAATGTTCTTCAGTCATTAAATGAACAATGAAAATATAGTCGATGTACACAATGAAATACTATTGAGCTATAAATAAAACTGAAATCATGAACTCTGCACATAATTGGATGGGAGTAGAAAAGATCATATTGAGTGAGGTAACCCAGACCCAGAAAGACAAACATCTAATGTTCCTTCTCATTGAAGACTTCTAGATCCAAATTTTCAGATGTGAGTACATATATTGTAGTAACCAGAGAAACCAGGAAAGTAAAAAGGGACCACTGTTGGGTTGAGGAGAGGTAGGAGAGCAATAGGGAGAGGAATATCAGGGTACAACTGATCTGGTTGGGAGAAACAGGAAAGGGAGGTATAATTAAGAAGGTAGGTTAGCAATAAACAGAAGTGGGAAGAAGGCAAACATGTCTGAAAAGTCATATGATGGGGTGATGTTATGCATTCTAAATGTTAATTAATTGGTCCCAGAGGCCTGCTTGCTGTCTGTTACTTTCTCTGATTGGTTAAATAAATGCTGAGATTGGGCAAAGACAGAGGTAGGAGGGACTAACGTGTGGACTTTTGAAGGAGAAACATCCAGATAGAGAAGAAAGAAGGAGCCTCCAAGACAAACTGCTGGAACAGGAAGAAGGGAGAACACCCACCATGGGTTAGAGAAAAGAACCTCACTCCACGTGGCCAGGAACATCAGCAGAGCATGGAGAATAACAGTCCAAGGGGATGTAGGTATATATGGGGTCGTATTTGGGAAATAGAATTCAGATCCAGCTTAGATGGGCTAAGATTACATAATTCAGGCCCAAGGCTTGTTAAAATCTATGCTTACTTATAATGGCATGATAAGGATTTAACCACCACTGAACCAGTTAATAATAATTTAATTAATTATTTCTATAGTCATAAGAAATTACACTATTAACTATCTACATAAAAATTTAATATGTGTAAATCTGGCATAAATAAACATATATAGTTAAATGAAAATCTTTCATCTGAGAAAACAATCTTCTTTCTAAGAGCCAAAGAATACCTAACAAAATTCTCAACACAAGACATGAGAAGTGCTGTTTTCAGTTGTTGATTACAGTTGCTTAAGAGACTTCAAAAACTTTCAGACTGTTGCTATTGCCCTTGGTAGCAACCCAGAGATGGAAGGTAAGTCCCTATTGCTAA
>CAJQZJ010000567.1:1269883-1293320 GCA_907164525.1 Lophiomys imhausi
GGACTGCCCCACTAACAGGTAAGAAAGCCCATCACTGGGACTGCCCCCCCATGCTAAGGGATGTGTATGATGACCAAGTTGCCCATCATCTGCATTTGTATGGGGGGTAGGTACAATTTAAGTCTTTTTGTTTGTTTGTTTGCTAGTATTTAAGTCTCTATACACCTCTAGGGGCCTAGACTGGTTGGTTCTGTTGATTTTCATGTGTTGATCTTGACTCCTCCAGGTCTCTCCATTCCTCCTCCCTCTCTTATATTGGGCTATATAAGAGCTGCACCTAAGTGTTTGACTGTTCTGTTGTTGGGTGAAATTTCTCATAGGATAGTTAGAAGGAAACTTCTATTTGCAACAGAGAGAGACCATTATAGTGAGCCACAACCAATTAAAACACAAAATTGTGGAGCCCAGTCCCAGTGGATATAGCCATAAAACAACTCTTGTACCTAAGGGTTAGAAAACACTCCAGAAGAGAAAGCATAATGATTTTAGGAGCCAGAAGATCAGGGAGTTTTCTGTGAAATTGTGTTTTCTAGTAATGTCAGAAACTATATCCATAAAGTCTCACCAACATGACTGCCTAAAAATGAGCCAAAAAAGGGCAACAATAAGAGACACTCTGAAGTGGATAGGGAAAGCTCATGAGGCCTCTACTCTATACTAAGAACTACAGTCCACTAAGGAAAACTGACAGTGGTAGAAATAGTGCTCCCCAGGGAAAAACACACTAATTGGTTATCCAGGAACAAATGGTCAGCCATGGAAACATACATACAAGTAACATTATACAGAACGAGCAGGTTATATTAGTCATATATATGTATACATATATTCATATATGTACATAATGAAAAAGAGAGGTCATGAATTTGAAAGAGAACAAGAAGGGGTACTTGAGAGGGTTTGGGGGGAAGGGAAGGGGAAATGCTGTAATTATATTATAGTCTCAAAAATAAAAGAAACAATTCTCTTAAAAAACATTTAAAAAAGATAGTAAGTCAATGGGACAAAGCAAAGGTATGAGAGAGCAAATCAGACTCCATGTCAGAGGTGAGTCTGAAGCTGGGGGCAAGGCAGCAGTTTACTGCCTTTTACCTGCTGGAGGCTTACAGTCTAGTAAACTGACATTTGCAAATTATTACAGAAGGTATTTTAATATTGCCAGGACATGGGATAAAAGTAAAGCACGCTGCATCCTTTAAAGTCTGGTAGATAGGAAAGCAGTCAGTGTCTTCTCTTTGAATATATCGAGGCCTGACTCTCAGTTCAGTTGTAATCATTATAGTGGCCTCTCCGCCACGTTTCCAGGCATCCTCTGGTGTGCACGCAGGAGGTTGCTTCTGCTATTCCCAGGAGCCCCTCCGTCTCCTTCTGAGACATCGACAGTATTTCTTCAAAGAACTTAGGGCTTTACAAAAGGCATGGAAATCCAGACTTCACATACTATTTTGCTTTAGGATCTACAAAAACACCTTGAAGAATAAAAACAAGAAGGGGTTATTTGCTTGTTTAGAAATATTATGGGAAATGTAAAAAAGGAAAATTAATATTTTAATATGTTTGTTTGCAACACAAATACAATGCTTATAGGTTTAGAATTAATGAGAATTGAATAGATGCAAGTGAAAATAGTATTGCATACCAAAATTAAATACTATGCCTTATCTCATACCTACAGGAAGCTGTTTCAAGTATATCCTGCCCCAAGTATTTAGACTAGACATTCTAGTGTCTAGAATGTTCTTCCCGCTATGAAGAAATAGAAATGGCAAACGTGCCCTTCATGAATTTAGTTCAGTTGACATTCACCTACTGAATTGCAAGTCTTTTGACAATAAAAAGATACTTCCTTTTGTTTTATTGTCATCACAATTTTCAGGCTGCCTAACCCATTAATTTCTCCAGGCAGTGCACTGTTAGTGAACTCCATGAAGAAAGCCCCCCAACTCTTAGCTGTTTTTCTCAGCACAGAGAAAAGGCAATCAGACACTCTCCTTAATTCTAGTCCTAGCTTCAAGGTTCTCAGAGGTAAAACAGACACACTGCTTGATTTCCATGTTAAGTGTTATCTTCTAATGTGATTTGCATTCCTGAGATTCTGGGTGCACTGTGGAGTCTGGGTCAGCATCAGGTATTGTGTCCAGGGGCTCTATTTAGGAAAGGCCTTGGAAAATGGGACTTGTATTCTTTAAAACAGTCCTAGGGGCACCTATTACTGGCAGGTGTGCGGACTACTTGCAGCACTGTGAACACAAAGAAATCACTTTCTAAGAGACCTCCCATGGCTGTACATTTCTGACACAGCTGCCTCTGTTTCATTGAGTTTTTAAAGCATCTATATTTGGTGTCTGGTCTCTGCTTGTAGATGGATTTTAGTGACTATTATACCCCAGGAATAACTGGGCATAATAACAACAAAAGACTCTATCACAGAGCTGGGAGATGGAACCGCACATCATTATCAGAAACAAAATATCAATCTGGAAGTTCAGTTCCTTTTAACACATCACAAAGGAGAGATAGCAGTCCAAAGTTATTTTCTACTTAGATTTTACATTTGAACCTCACCCCCTCACACCCCAGAAATATGACAGCAAGTCTGGGTGTTGGATCCATCTCTGCTATTTCGTTACTATTGTTTTACAGTGATTTCAAGTTACTCAGATAGAACCCTCCCTACATCCCACAATGAATGCTCATTAAAAAAGCAATACATATAAAAGCATTTTCTTCCAATTTACTTTGTCATAACAGAGAACACAACAGTTCAAAGTATTAGACTTGTTTCTTGGTGTTTGTATGGAGTTAAAAAGAGAATTAACAGAACTGCATAGCATTTCTCTAATTATCCACAAAGAAATCTTTTCTCTGTTCTTTCTTCCTTCCTTTCTTTCTTCTTTCTTGTAACAGGCAGATGTATTACTACTCTTGTCATATCCTTTTAACACCAATATAAGAGCTGTACTTTTTGTAATAAGGTTGCCCCCTTCTACCAATTCTCAGTAGCACCTGAGAAAAATACTAAATTAAAGTTGTGCCCATGAATCATTAAGATTTTTCCAACCTCTCTGAGGCAAAGAGATTTATGTCATGAAACCAAAAGCTTTTTTGCAACCTGTCTCACAATGTGCATTGTCTGCACAGTAAGATATTTTTTTCCTCTTTTCTGTGTTATGTAGCTTCCAAAGGTCACAAAAGCTAAATCCAAATATAATGACACCCAGTAGCATCTCTATTGCCAAGAGACTACTAGCCAAGCATACTGCAGCACATTCATTAATGCGGAGCCGCGCTTCTCTGAGCATTTATTACACTCCTGAGCATAGGCTCAGATCAGCATATGTTTGCTCTAAAGAAGGAGCTATCCTGAACCGAAAGAACAGTGAAGGCTCTAATCATAATCATCATTAGAAAAAGTTCAGGTTGGCCTTGGTTGCTTTGATAACTAAGGCAAGAAATTTCAGGATAATTACCAATAGATGGCTTTCTTTTAATCATAGCAACTAACCCCTAGGCACATGTACACACACAAACACACAGACAGACAGACAGACAGACAGACAGACAGACACACACACACACACACACACACACATTTCTGTGAGAAACAGGTATTGTGCTACATAAAACTCTACACTTAATTCCAAATTGAATGATCTAGGAGCTCATTAACCTTTGGGAGTTCAGAAAGCCCTGTTTCAGCCACCCCAGTGGACCAGGAATAGCTTAGGAACATTGTTGGAATCCACTCCAAAAGCAGGAGCAAAAGGAGAAGAGGTTTCTTCCTTGCTGTTATTTCCCCTTGTTTTGAAACTATCTCTTTTTCTTACTCTTAGTGCAATCTTGTCTCTGTAGAAAGACTGAGCCTCAGTTGCCAAGTTCTTATGATCACTTACCTGCACTCACTTTCAAGTAGTACATTATTTAAAAACAATTAAAATTCACACAAATAGAAAACCTTCTCCCTTACTCCATAAGGCCACAGGCCAATTCAAGTTTAAGACTGCCATTTCTCCCCCTCCCCATGGGGCCTCTTTGAAAACAAAACACAAAGGTTTCTTTGCTGCACCACCCCAGAGTCTAGCTAATTGAAGGGCACTGGAAAGCTCTACTGTTGTGCTGCACAGATAACACATTAAAGTGTAGCTCAAGGTGAGAAATAACCTGGTGTCAAAGCTTCTCAGGAAAAACACATTCATTAGACATGAAAACAAGAGACAAGTTCAAGTTTGTCCTCCAAAGGAGTGTGAAGCGTCAAGATTCTGAGGTCACAGTAAACCCTGGAAAACCAACAGCAGCCTTCTGTCTTTGATAAAGAGACTTTGCTGTCAGGAGGTGTACACTTGAGGAATTACATCACATTTAACCTGGATCACAGGTTATAGTCTCTACTGAATGTTTACACTTACGTCCCAACCCATCAGTTCCCTGGAGGAGAACTGAAGAAGGCATTAGCTGCTAATAATGTGACTTTCAATCCTATCAGGGAGGAAATGGCTGATGTACCAAACCTTCTTCTAAGGAGAAAACAGCCATCAAAATAAGCCCAGCTGCTGGAGGATGGGGAACAATGAGATGAATGGATTTGGTATTTGCTCAACTTGGTCTTGAGGAAGAAGCTAGGCTCAGAGCCAAGGATCTGAGCTTTCATTCTCACTTATACTTTTGCCTCATCCATCAAAGAACAACCAACTTACTTTGTTTACTTTGGCTTCCTATTTATTAAATCCTATTATGCAGGATTCTCTAGTAGTTCCTCAAAAAAATAAGTTCTTTCCAATATTCCATGCGACTCTAATCTGACCATCATTAATTCTCTAACTAGTGCATAGGAAATCTAAACATGAAACTGGTCTTTTTTGTTTCTTTGTTTTCTAGATTGAAACTGCATGTTTTGGATGTCCCTGCCATTTAAGGCAGAGGTTCAGATTGGCAGAAACAGAAATCTGCATAGGTGCTTTAAGTGGTGTGGCAGCAGTCAGAGCCCGGGACCCTCTAACGCTCATACACTGCTGCGGATGGCTTACCTTGCTGAAGGAAGCAAGAGCCAGGTGAGGCACATAAAGACCTTTGACTCCCACAGAATCTTTCCTTTCTGTTATTGTTGTTGCCACAAACGTGTGTAGTTCTGCAGCAAAGTCTCCAGATGCCCCTGCAGCCGTGGTCCACCATCAACATTATAGGCAGTGAAAGCTTAGTGAAGGCTCCAGTTGGTCTTTGTGGAGCCCATTTGTCCCTGAATACGACACTATGTTCCTGCTGTATGTCCAGCTTTCATTCTGCAGCCTGTCCTGCCAACTAACAGTAATGACAACCTGTTCCAGTTGCAGAAGGAAAAACATTTCTTAGAGTCTTTTCCATCATGGGCACAAGCAGCAACTTTTCTCCAAGCCCTTGACAATTTGTCTTCTGAAATTTTACATGTTTGGTCCTTGTTAGCTAATTACAAAATCTAACTTTCACATTGATTGTTTATCCTAGGAATTTCATTTCCTGATAGACGCCATCTCACAATTTTGGGAGTTGAACATTGAGGTAGAACTCTAAAGGGTGATTCTTCTGTCCTCTAAGTGTTGACTAGATGACAAGGTGATGCCCAGCTGCTTCTAGACGACCCCATGGCAGCACTGCATGTGGGAAAGTGTGGAGATATACTTGGGGACCAGTGGGCTACGACTTCACATGATAAGCAGTGCTCCTCTAGAATTACACATCCTAGATTCAGGAGATAAAACAGCAGTGGTGAACACTAAGGTCTAATGTGGGGATATCTGCAATCACCAAGGCCAGCAGAGGAATAGTCTAAGTGAGACGAAGAGGCAGTTCTGTTCAACACTGCTCAGTAGCTGATGTTGGCTCAAACTTTGAGGGTTTGACACTGGCAAGTTTATTTCAGGCGTGATTAAGGTACAATTTGGGAAGAATTTTCCAGTGATGATCAGTGTGCACAACAAAGCTTAAGACATGACTCTATTGAAGTCTTGTAAAATACATCTTCCAAAAAGATAGATTCCATGGATTAACTAAGAAATAGGGCTCAAGGTAAACAAAGGCCATGATAAGAGCCCAGGGGAGGATCACACTATACATTAACTGATATAAACACTAGTCTGGGGAGCCAGTGTGGCCTGGCCTTACAGATAGCGCAAAGGTCACCAGGCCATTAAGCACATTCTCGGGCTTCTGGGCAGAAATGGCTACACAACTCTCCCTTTAAAGAGACAACACTACATGTTTAACATCCCTGCTTTACCTAGCACTTATATGTCGGCACAAGGACCTACACTCCTATGGTCTGTCCTATCTCTTGATTGTTGTTCTCCAACACCCCTTGCCTTCTGATTACATGCAATGCATTCAATCCCTCAGGGTAACTGTCAAAGTCATGTGTGGAAAACACATGGTTCGGTCACCTTCAATATAAAATCAGTCAGCTGGGTCCCAAATAATACCAGAAGGGAGAGCCTTTCCCAGTCAGTTCACCTTCCAATACTGCTATGGCAAATAAACTCCAGGCCTTATCCTGTTGAGGGATGATCTACCTCACCATGATTTAACACAACACATACACACACACACAGACACATGCACACACATGTGTGAACATGTGCACACACATGAAGAAAAAGAGAGATTCAAATGGCTGAAAATTTAATTTTAAAAGCTACCACTTATCTGTAATAGTATGAAATTTGTCTGCAGAAAAAAACTTATATGGCTTTACTATAGAAGTTATTAAAGTTTATTAAGAGATACTGAAGAAAGAAAGTAAAGGAGATATTGGTGAAACAGAAGAGGAATCTAATCAGATGCATAGAGAAGTCATATCTGTGCAGAGGAACATTTTAATAGTGTGAAAAGGTCACCTTGACTAAAACTGTGCTAAGAAGAAAACGCAGTCCTATGGGTTGTCTGTGACATGCTCCATGGACGTTGGTGAGTTCATTAAATGGATACAGCATAAAGGGGTTTCGTGTATATATATGAATGAAGTCAGACAATCCTTTTTTGAGATTACATAAATTTTAATTATTGGGAATACAATAGTATTAATACACAACATTAGTGCAAAGGGAGATAAAGACCAAAGAGCCTGACAGAACTAGGCATCCACTGAAACCTGTATGTTGAACCAGAGTGGAAACAATAGACCATCAATACTGGAATGGGGGGGGGGACTTTCATCTAGAATTAGATTTAACTTTAAATAAAAAAGCAAAATTATTTAAAACTTCTAGAAGTAATAGGAAGTAATTTATATGTATTAAAGTCTGGAAATAATTTTTAAACAAAGCAAATGAGACATGGCTAAAGACCTTTAAATTGCTAACTTTTGTTTATCAAAATTCAGCACACATAAAGTGAAAGCAGGAGCTGTAAGATCCACAGACACAATGAAAGTCCACCGTGGGCCACATGCCTGTAACAGCAGCAACTGGGAGATGGAAGAGGGATTAAGAGTTTAAGCCCAGACTCACCTACACAGCAAGACCCAGACCAGACTGGATTGCATAATGATATGTAATCGCAAACAAACAAAAAGGCAAAATGAAAAAGCGTGAACCTGACATTTAAAACGGAGATCAGGCATTTGAACGTGGCCAACAGGACTGCTCAGTGGAAACAGTGCGTGATTCCTCAGTGGAAGGAGAGAACCAACTCCCACAAGTTGTCCTCTGACCTCCATGTATACGCACAGTGGCAGTATATATCTTCACAGAAGTGTAACACTCACAGACATACAGACACACACACACACACACACACACACACACACACACACACAATGAAAAAAATGAGTAAATAATGCTCAGGCTGCCAATGGAAACATTTATTAGTTAATACGAACTGAAAATCTAGGGGTAAAACCCCACACGTCACTAAGCAGAGGATGACAGGCGAAGGTAGACTTACAATGTGTGCAGTGTATGTAAGTGTTACAGCTACACAGCCTCAATGCAGGGCAAACTCAGGTGTAAAGTGTTGACTTAAAAAGCAAGCTGGGGAGATGGTTCAGCAGTTAAGAGCACTGGCTGTTCTTCCAGAGGTCTGGAGTTCAATTCCCAGCAACCACATGGTGGCTCCCAACCATCTATACTGGAATCTGATGCCCTCTTCTGGCATGTAGGGGTACATGCAGATAGAGCTCTCATATACATATATATATTATATATAACATAATAATATAACATGTTATTATAAATCTTTTTTTAAAAGCAAGCTTTAGAAGAACCCACATCTATAAATCATCTTCTATGAATTTGAAAATGCTATATTCCCTCAGACACATGTTTAAAATGCATTACAACTAAAAAAAAAATGAGCCAACAGGAACCATGAAAACATGATTAGTAGCTGATACGAAAGTATGACATCTGGTTCCCTACAGTTGAATGGGTCAGAATTCCCTCCCACTTGACCATTGCACCTCTGACCCAGTTACATGCCGACAGGAATCCACCTGACACAAGTAATCAACAACAACAACAAACAAAAAACCCAGACCAAATGAAAACTACAACAATAACAACAACAATCACCCTAAGTTACTGAAATTTCAGGGCTTATATGTTATGGTGATTGCCGTTTCCCAGCCTGAACAAGTACAAAATCAATGCAAGATTCTGTCTGTCTTATTTTGTGATGGGATTCTTAGCTATATCTTCATGGCTTAAATATCTTACCTTCAGGCTTATGGTCTAGTTTGGGAACTGGCCTGATGGTCTAAGGACAGAGGGCTGGATCTTTCTGAATAAGTCCCCCCTGCTGGGTGGGAATTATATCAGAAAATGAAATTGACTCACACTTAGATAGCCTTTCGATGAGAAACAGCATCCAAGCCCGAGGGTGAGACATTCATTAGACCCATCATGGAAAAAAGCTAATCATATGAAGCTAGAAAAGGAAGCCCTTCCTGAGACAATAACAGATCAAATGTTTTCCCTCACACAGTAGCACAAAGTAAAGTAGGAAATAAGAGCAGGATAAATCTGAAGAAGCATTTACTGATCTTCCACCAGAGAGCCATCCCTGCAGCCTGACCTGTGGGCAAAAGTCCAAGTGTAGTCACTTCCTCCACCTGCTTCCCTTACCACCCCAATGGATGTAGCTTTGCCACCGACCTTTATGTCACACCTAAAGCATTCTTCCTCTCAGCTTGTGGTATCCTTATTCTTTGCTTGTTTTTTTTTTTTTAATAGAGAATGCTTCCACATAACTAACAATATTTACCTTTCACAGGCTGAAGTCTCTTCTCGTTTTTCTTTCTTTGTGGAATCCTTTTAAATGTTTCCAGGTTTGAGTTATTTCTCTGTGTTGGCTGACCATCTACTGGGTAGAAAGACTCACATGGTTCTCTGGAGTCTCAATGTGTTAGCCATTCTCCAATACAAATAGACAGATGCATCTTCCTTACCTTCTGGAATGGTGTCAGGGCTTCAGGCTCAAACATTTTTGTGCTTTCTCCTTAGATCCTATATTTTTAAAGATTAAAAAATAGGTCCTTTGAAAGTGCTGTGAAATTGAAATTAGCTTAAAGAATATGTTATGATGTATTCAGATCCAGAATTAACAGAGAGATATGAAATATTTAAAGTGCTTCATTTAAATTACAAGGCTCTTTCCACAGATGCATCAAAATGCTAAATATATGCTCTACTCCATAACAAACTGCTTGGCCAAAATTATTCCAACAACTATATATAATCAAGTCTAGCAGAGTATGTTCTGGAAAGTAATTATCAGGTTTCCTATTTTCGGCCCCCTTTTTTACCATCACATCAGTACATGGTGCTTTTTCAACTGTATTAAAGTACATTAGACATTGGGAAGCCCATCATTCAATATCACAGAGGGATAAAGTAGAGAGTTCATCACATAGAACTCAGTTGCTGCTATTTTTAGATGCACACTTGTGTGGATTTTTAAGGGGCAGGAGGAAGTGTGAGACCATCTATCATTTATACCATTTCATATAACAAAAACTGGAACTTGAAGGCATCAAACTCATTTTTGACTCAGCATTTGTACCTACTACTCTCTTTTGCTGCAGACAATCTTTTTGTGAATAATCTTCAAGGATGCTTGCCCATGTAGACCTTACTTTAAAAACTGCCTTTCAAAAAGTCATACCTCAACCACTCTGTCTAAAGAATTCATCAAATCACTAATTTTCCATCTAATTCTAGAGTTGATGTTTTTAAAGTATCTATTTTTTATTGCCATTTTATAAATGAAGTAACATAAACATGGTTAACATTGCTATTTCAATGAATGAAATATTGAGGTCTCCAAAACTGGTAATGGAGACAAAACGCAAGTGACCAGCATGGTGGACTAGCCATAAAGTTGCAATAAGTGTCATTTACAGGTTGATGGCAACCAACTAGCTATCTAGTTGTACTGGGGTCTGCTCAACAGGAGGAAAATAATCCAGGATACTGAAAATGTTACAAACATTATAAAGGACCTGCTACCACCACTTTACTAGACCAGTATAGTCCCTTACTACACTCTAAACCTTATCCTTACACCTACAGACAAGTAGCCTCTCTTTCTAGTGAATGGAGAACATCATAAAAAACTGCAACTGAACACAACGTAGAGAGCGACAGACTGTGGGGAGCCCAGCCTCAGAAGGTAAGTACAATTCACAGTCCAGCATGTATGACAGAGGGAGCATCAGGGGACAATTGACTCTCCTGGAAATAGCTGCATAAACGCTATCAAAACAATGGCATTATCAATGGACATAATGTGAGAGGGGAAGTTCTGATGAAGTGTCTCCCCTGGGCTAAGAGCTGCAAGCAACTAATCAGTGTTGGGAGAAGGAGAATTAGCTTCTCCCACGGATAAGGCGCCTTGTTTGTTCATCCGATGGAGAGTGGTGGATAATATGTACTTCACTGGGTTGTTGTTGTTTTGGATTAGAGTAGACACTGAATGTTAAGTGGTGAGGACTATGCCTTACGTATCGAATGCTCCCATATATGGACAGGGTCACTACTGGTGTAGTAATTATTACATACATTTTTGGAATGGGTATGCTATACATTCTTTAAGTGACACCAGTTTGTAAATATCAGATAGTAGGAATCTTGACTTTGCTTTGACAGAACATTCTCTGAGCACACCTTATAATTCTGTGACCCTCCAGAAACATCTTGTGGCATTATGGAAAGGTCACCATCACATGATAGCTTTTTCTACATCCCTGAAACCATACATACAAACAACAAAAGTGGACTCAACAAGTTGTATTTATGTATATGTACACACACACACACATACATACATACACACATGGGCCCCCATAATAATCAAAGACATAAGGCTATTAACTTGAGAGTGTGGGGAGGAGAGTGGAGGGGTTTTAGAGAGAGTACCTGGTAAGAACTGGAAATAGGAAGGGGAGGGGGCAATATAATGTAATTCTATTTCATTTTAAAACATATTTTAGACAACAAAAATACTAAAATTCAAAACAAAGACAAATAAGGTTGAAATATTGAACCAGGAAGTTTGACCTTAACCCAAATTTAGATCAGACTATTATTTAGGCCTCAATTATTGACAGTGTTTACTTGAAATTAAATATTTTATGCTAGGAATGGTGCCAAACATCTTTAATCTTCATGCTTGGGAGGGAGAGGCAGTTTGGTCTCAATGAGTTGGAGGCCAGGCAGGTCTATATAATAAGCTCTGACTAGCCAGGACTACACAGTGAGACCCTGTGCTTAGATAAACAAACAAACAAATAAATCACTTTATCTGGCAAATAATACTGTCCCAGTGTACATCAAATAATAAAGTATAATTTTTGAAAGTGCTGAAATGTTGCCATAAGCATGCAACATAAGGTCAAAATTTAAAACATCAAAGAAAAGGGTGTTAGAGCTGGTCTACATAAGAGGATCATGCAGTGAAGAAAGGAAAAAAGGTAGGCTGTGGACTTGTGGATGACAGAGAAAACAGCACTGTGACAACTAGAGAGAGAATAAAAATAGAAATAAAAAAGTCATCAAAGCAAGATTTTTTTTCATGAAAGAAGTCCATTGGCAAAGATTTCTAAAAAAACGAGAAATTATTTGTTGTTATTGAGGTGAGGTTACAGATAAACTATGAGTTCAAATACTTTCAACCTAGTATGACTTGAATTTAAGTTGTGGCAATATCATCATTCGGTGGAAAGGATATAACTAAAAGTCAGTCTAACCACGAACCATCAAAGATTTAAAGTAGCACAAGAACAGGTGTGACTGCGAATTTGAGTGCCATACCAGTTAACCTTGCCCATGTCTTAAAAGAACCTTCTCCAAGCTTTCATACTGTTCACATAATGGTGCATTTTACAGCAGCTGTCTGTTTCTTCAATGAAAATAATCTGTAGTAAGTGGCCAAGTGATGCCTGAATATATTGGAGAAACAGACATTGAAGTAGTAAAGAGATGGATGTGAGAGGTTCTGACTGGATCAGTACCTCGGAGGGCTATGCTTTGGATATAAGATGTCCCTCGGGGTCTCATTCATCTCCTGGTAGTGCTATTTTTTGTGGTTCTGGAAACTCTAAGAGGCAGAGTCCTGATGAGTTGCCAAGGGTGGGATGTTGATGAAGGCTACATGCTGTGGTGCTTTGAATGAGAATGGCCCCCATAGGCTCATATGATTGAATGCTTGGCCCCAGTTAGTGGAACTGTTTGGAAAGGATTTGGAGGCATGCTCTTCTTGGAAAAGGTCTGTCACTGGGGATGGGCTTGGAGGTTTCAAAAGCCCACAACAGGTCCAGTTGCTCTCTCTCTCTCTCTTTCTGTCTGCTGCCTGTGAATCAGAATGTAAAGTTGTCAGTGTCTGCTTCAGCATCACCCTTGCTGCCATGCTCCCTGCCATGGTGATCATGACCAACCCTCTGAAGCTGTAAATAAGCTCCAGTTAAATGCTTCCTTTTATAAGAGTCGCCTTGGTCATGCTGTCTCTTCACAGCAATAGCATAGCAACTAAGACACATCCGGCATAGTCTTCTCCGTGCTTTCCACGTCCTGTCTCTCATGGGGTGAGCAGCTTCCTCCTCCATGTGCTCTATTGCTTGTGTCCTATCTCTCTGTGGTCTTAGAATCAATGGAGCCAACGATTATGAATATAAATCTCTGAAAACCATGACCAGAAAATCGTGCCTCTTTTAGGTTGTGAGACTCATATGGCCTGCCTCTCTTAGTGTAGCCCATGTGATCCCAATTTTTGTTTCAAGATGTAGTGAGAAATAAAACCTGGCTTTACACAAAATCTGATTTCCATGGGGTATTTTTGAAATAGGGAGCTGATGTCTGTCTTCTGGATGATTGCTGGGGACACTGTGCTGGAGGAAAGGGTCCTCCTGAGGTCTCCACCCTCTTGTTCTGTTGAGACTCAAAGTTTCATTTTCAGACTACCCTGTTGCCAAGGCACTAGAGCCTAGTCGAGCATGAGCAGGCATTCATTCCTTTGATCAAATAAGTTTGCAGAGATCCAGCCAAACCAGGCACTTTGTAAAAGCTTCAGCTGGAAGGACAAACAGCAACTGCAGCCTGGGGAAGGAACTGTTGCAGAACTAAGCTCCTTGCCTCTTGGCTTCGGGTCTGAGTCACAAAGACTGATCATGCTGACTGTAACATTAGCCATCAGGCATCTCTATGGCCACCCAAAGGGACAAATAACAAGATATGTCATTACCAACTGCTGTTGTCACAAGTTGCATACCCACCTTTTGTGCGCGTGCTACATTCTCCTATAAAAACTTCTGCTCCTCTTTCTGCCCTTCCTCTTTTTGCCCTCTTTTCCCTCCCTCCAGAGGCCTCTGGAACCACTTCCCTAAATAAAACCTCCCACCCACCTGAGATCTATTGCATGGTGTGACTATGAGTCTGCCACATAGGGATTCTGCCATTAGATCTAACACCTACTAGCACCTTTTTATTCCTTTCTTCTTACATTTTTGGTTTATTGTGATGAATAGTAATGACTGTGTATGAAACGTATAGCAAGTACAGTAATATCCCACATGATTCCAATCTGTCTGTCTCCATTTCTTTCTTTCTCTCTCTCTCTACCTCTTTTTTTTTTTTTTTTTTTTTTGCTAACTCACCTGGTGCAGCTGGAGCCCTCCTTTGAGTCTTTTAAAAACATCAACTGGAGGTCAAAACTCAAAGCAATGTGACCATCTGTACAACCTGAAATCTAAAAGTTTCCCAAGGCTCTTCTGTGAATTAAATGGCTAAGTTTTAAACATACACACCTATGGCATTTGAATGAAGTTCAGGGCAGCTGAGCAGAAAAATAAGTTGAACAAAAGAAGGGCAAACTTAAAATGGGTAAACGAGCAGGCAATCCACCAACAAAGGAAAGCAGACAATGGTACTGTGACCATGCTGAGCTTCCCAAGCCTCTGAGGGAGTGAGGGCTGCTGAAGGTTTGGCAATACCTGACTAATCAGAGTCCAAGAAGCCAGAGTCAAAGAAAGCACCATTTGGTCCCCAGACATGACTTGTGAAGTTTTTAGCTAGTACCTTTTCTAAGGACACCTTAAAACTTTTTGATCCAACTTAAATCCAGTTTCCTCTAGCAAATCTGTGTTCTTTATGTGTTTCCTCATAAGACTTTCGCTTTCAAACTTCCCCTGGATTGGGCCAGAGATTCTTCATCCCACTTCCTGTTTTAAATTACAAAAGAACAATCTATACCAACTCTTGTGTCTCTTGACAATATTGTTTACATAGCACTTACAGGGCATTTTATAAATGGTATAGGCCACTGTCACATCACAATACCCACCTCTTTTTGGACATGAGCTTTGTTATCTTAGAATGATGCTATATTCTTATATAATAATATATTCTTATGTGTCAAATTAGCATTAATTATTTCCTGAGCTGAATAGAAAGATCTTATATCCCTTCTCAGAATACAAGAATCTAGAGTACTGATCATGTGCTGTGTGCCTCCTCTCTAGCACTTACTGTGATGCTAAGTACGGCAGTTACATGATGCATCAATGCATAACAGATGAAAAGTTTGCAGGATTGGTCAAGAGGGAGGCAGAAATGTCTGCTTTCCTTAGTGGATTAGGTCCCCTTACAGCACTAGAGATGAAAAGGGGTAGAAAATACTATAGAGTGGCCATGCAAAACTGGGAATCAGGTAGGTGGTTTTCTCTCTCCTTCCTGTCCTCTATGATGAACCCACCTGTCTCACCCCAGCCCTGTAACACCCTGCCTGCATGTGCCTCCTCCCACCCTCCCTCTGTTCCCTAGGACCACCTCCAAACACCGGTTCAGAACCAGCTCTCCTCCTTTCTGTGAGCCCTTTCAGACCCCCCGTTCTGGTCCATTCCCATCCCTTTATGTTAGCCTCCAATACCTAGAAATACTATGTACCTGTTACCCCCAGTGGCTCAGGGAGCTGGGAATCGCATATCATCCCTTTCATTACGATCTCCCCATTCTCACTCTCAGACCTGTAGCACTCTGCTTGCTGGTGTCCCTCCTTTCACACCAATTTCATTCACTGGTGACTCCAACTTTTGGTTCAGACCTACAGGCCTCCCGATCCTTTTATCTCTGTCTATCAGATCATTCTTCATCTTTCTAAGATCTAGAAAGGGCAACAGAAACCAAGGAGTAGAGCATCCACGTAACAACACAGGACCAGATATCAACACTTAGAGTCACCTCAGTAATTCTAACTTCAGGTGCTTAGACATCAGTGCAAAAAGCACAAATATTAACAGACGAAACAGCATACTCCCAACAGAAACTCAACTACATTAGGTGCTAAAAATAATGCAATATTGATAAAGCACAGGAAAAGGACACCAGAAAAGCAATTATGGATATGTACAAAGACATTAAAGAGAATAAAAATTAATCTCTTAATGAATCCTATAAAACAAAAAGTAGATGAAGTACTGAAAACAGTTCAAGACATGAAAGTAGAAATAGAACCGCTGAAGAAAATCAAAACTGCAATAAAACTGGATATGAAAAAATTAGAAAGTAAATGGAAAACTCAGAGGTAAGCCTCACCAACAGAGTACAAAAGACGGAAGAGAGAATGTCAGGTACCAAAGACAAGTAGAAGAAATGGATACTTTAGTCAAAGACAAAGGTTAAATCTAAAAATATGTTTTAAAAAATCCAGGCAAAAAACATACATTCAGGAAATCTGGGACACCATGAAAAGACCAAATCTATGGATAATAGGAAGGAGAAGAAATCTAGGTAAAAGGTACAGAAAACATTTTTAACAAAATCATAGAGAGAAATTTCCCCAACCTAAAGAAGGAGGTGCCTACTTAAAGGTATAAGAAGCATACAGAATACCAAATAGACTGGATCAGAAAAGAATGTCTCAATATCACATAATAATCAAAACACAAATGTACAGAGAAAAGAAAGAATATTAAAAGTTGCCAGGGGGAAAGACCAAGAAACAAATAAAGGCAGATTCATCAATGGAGACTCTAAAAGTCAAAGGGCCTGGACTTATGTTCTATTCTAAGAGACCATAGATGCTAGCTCAGACTTCTCTTCCCAGCAAAACTATCAATAACAATAGATAAAGAAAAGCATTTCACAATGAAAGCAAATTTAAGTAGTATCTTTCTGCAAATTCAGCACTACATAAGGCACTAGAAGAAAAACTTAACTGTAAAAGATTAATCACATCCAAAAAAACACAAGAAATAGATAATCCCAGACCCATAAAACAAAAGATGAGAAAAACTCACACCCTACCAACAAAATAACAGGAATCACTAAGAATTGCTCACTTATAACTTTCAATAGTAATGTTCTTAATTTCTCAATAAAAGGACACAAACTAACAGATTAGATTAGGAAAAAGAATCCATCTTTCTTCTGTGTCCAAGAAACATAATTCCCCATCAAGGATAGACATCACCTCTTTGTAAAAGGATAGAAAAAGATATTACAAGCAAAAGAGCATAAGAAGCAAACCAGTGTAGCCATTTTAATATCTGACATCAGACTTCAAGCCAAAATTATCAGAAGAGATAAAGAAGAACACTATATACTCATCAGAGGAAAATCTATCAGGAGGATAAATAATTCTAAATATTTAAGCACCAAACACTAGGGCAAATCAAGTTTATAAAGGAAACACTACCAAAGCCAAAATCACATGTTGACCCTCACATAATGATAGTGGGAAATGTTAATATCCCATTGTCACTAATATACAGGTCATCTAGACATAAACTAAATAGAAAAATTCTGGAGTTAAATAATATAAATCAAATGGACCTAGTAGGTATTTACAGAACATTTCACCCAAACATAAAAGTTTATACCTTCTTCTCAGCACCTCATGGGACTTTCTCCAAAACTGATCACGGGCTTAGACAAAAAACAAGTCTCCACAGATACAAGAAAACTGAAATAACATCCTGCACCCTCTGTGACCTTTACAGATTAAAGTTGGACATCAACAGCAGTGGAGACAACCAAAAAATTTACAAACATGTGGAAGCTGAAAACTCACTACTGAATGAAAAATGGGTCAAGACAGAAATCAAGAAAGAAACTAAAAACACTTTAGAATTGAATGCAAATGAAAACACATTTTTTTTTTCTGAACTGAAGGGATACAGTGAAACCAGTCCTGAGAAGCAAGTTCATAGCACTTGAGACCTCACATTAGCAACCTAATATCACCCATGAAAGCTCTAGAACAAAAAAGAAGAAATAACACTCCAAAAGAGAAGACACTGAGAAATAATCAGACACAGAGATGAAATTAATAGAATAGAACCCTCACTCCCAAAAATACAATGAATCAATCAAGCAGTTTTTTCTCTTAGAAAATAATACTATTCATAAACCCTTAGCCAATTTAAGTAAATGACAGAAATAGAAGATCCAAATGAATAAATTTTGAGATGAAAATGGGGGGGGGTGTCACAAATCCAGAGAATAATAAAGACATACTTTAAAAATCTGTGCACAATCAAAATGAAAAATCTAAAGTAAAAAGAAACATTTTTGACATATACAACCTACCTAAACAAAATCAAGCCCAGATAACTAATTTAAACTTATAACCAACATCAACCTAACTGGAAAGAAACAATGCATTTCCACTAAAATCAGGAATAAGACAATGATGTCAACTCTTTCCATTCCTATTCAATATAGTACTTGAAATATTAGCTGGAGCAATAAGACAACTGAAGGAGATCATGTTGGGAAACAAATAGGGAAGAAATAATTCAAAATATTTTTTTTTATTTCAGATGACATAATTTTATACATAAAAGACACTAAGAACTTTAACAGGAAATAGCTACAGCTGATCAACACTATCAGTAAAGTAGAAGCAGGATATAAAATTAACTCACAAAAATCAGTAGCATTTCTATATACAATAACAAGTGTACTAAAAAAGAAATCAAAGAAACTAGGGAAACAATACCTTTGACAATAGCCTCCAAAAATCTGGTGTCTGGTGTAACAAGCAACTAAAAGACTTGTATAACAAAAAAGTTCAAGATGTTGAAGAAATAATCGAAAAAGTCATCAGAAGATGTAAAGATCTACAATGCCCAAGGATTGGTGGGGTTAATGTAGTTAAAATGGCCATTGTATCAAAAGCAATCTACAGATTCATCTCAATCCCCATTAAAATTCCAACAGAATTCTTCACAAAAATTGAAAGGAAAATTTTTAGCTTCATATGGAAACATAAAAACCCAAGATCTCTAAAATAATCCTGAAAAATAAAAGAGCTGCTAGAAGTATAACCCTCTCGTATTCAAAGTTATAATATGGAGCTGTAATAATACAAACATCCAGCATGGTGTTGGCATAAACCATACACCTTGATCAATGGAATTGAATTGAAGTCTGAGAAATAACTCCACACACCTATGGACACCTGATCTTTCACAATTAAGCCAGAAATACATAGTAGAGAAAACATAGCATCTTCCAAAAGTTATGATGGACAAACTGGATGGCTACATGTAAAAGAATTCAAATAGATCTATATTTATTACCCTGTGCAAAACTCAGCTCCAAATGGATCAAGGGCCCTAAATAAGATCAGATACCCTGAATCTGATAGAACAAAAAGTGAGGAATATTCTTGAACTCATAGGCACGGGAAAAGACTTTCTGAACAGAACACCATTAGCACCGACACAAAGTACCTCATCACTGGGCAAAGTGGCAGCCTACAGACTGGGAAAAGATGTTTACACACTACACATCTGAAAGAGGCCTAATGTCTAAAATATATGAAGAATAAAAGAACAACTAGACATCAAGAAAACAAACAACCCTGAAGCAGCCCCTTACAGAGCAGCCATTTAATGATTTATTTGTTGTTAAGCACTTAACCTGCACCTGAGTGATGGGGTTTGGCCTTTGACCTGGGACTTTCCATACAGCTGGTACTTACTGACACTGATGCTTTTTTTTTTTTCCATTTCAGCTTGTTGTTTGACTCTGTAATGAGGTGGAAGTGTGATACTGACGATTTTGTTTTCCACCCCTACTTGTTCTCAGCCTATATAAGCAGTTGGACCTTCAGTAAAGTTTGTCACCTTGACCAGATCTGACTTGACTTGGTGTCCCTCTCTGTGTTCTTTGTCTCTCCAATTCCAAGCCCCCCTGTACAGGTGGGACAGTCAGTGGTCGCAGGCAACAACACAACCCAATTTAAAAATGAGGTACAGATCAAGACAGAGTTCTCAAAAGATGAAACACAAATGACTGAGAAACACTTATAGAAATGTTCAACACCCTTAGTCATTAGGGACATGCAAATCAAAACTACTTTAGATTTTGTCTTAAACCACCTAAAAATGGCCAAGATCAATTAAAAAAAAGTGACAGCTCATGCTGGCAAAGATGTAGGGAAAGTTAAACATTTGTTCATTAATAGTGGCAATGAACCCTTGTACATCCACTGTGGAAATCAGTATGGTGGCTCCTCAAGAGGCTGGTGATGGATTTACTTCATGATCCAGCCACACCACTCTTGGGTATATATATCCAAAGAACTACTAGGTATATTTTACAGGATGCTTTTGCTGGTCTTAATCAAATCTAACAAAAACCGAATAAACTCCTGTGGATTCCAGGTTCTAATAGTAGAAGCTGAGGAAGTAATACTGAACAAATGAAAGGACCCTTGTCCTCAAGGCACTTACAACTAATGATAATGACCTATGTCACTAGTCATTCCATTAGTGATATATATCTGCTGTAGTAAGTCTGAAAACTACAACTATTAATTGTAGCTAGTGGTTGAGGAGAGATGTATCACTTTCCCCAAAGGAAACTAAACAAAGTAGGTGATATTGGAGGGAAATGTCAAAGGTTCGCTTCTGAGAGGTAAACATTTGACTGAGCTAAGCTGGGAGGAGAGAGGTTATACCTGGTAAAGACAAGAGTAAAAACAAAGGCCATTGCTTTTCTTAATTTACTTCCTGGGTGACCGGCCTGATCTCTGACCAGGACAATAACCCATGACTATGACAACTGTGTCTGAGTGTGACCTCCTTTATAACAGGTTGCAAAAGGACAGAGATCCAACAAGAGATTGTTTCTCACCTTCAAAGGAACAGAGGAAATGTCAGCTGGCTAGGCATATCTCCCAAGCCGCCTGCAGTAGTGGGCCCTGTAGACATAGATAGTAAACATGCTTCCAAGTGTCTCAAGGCCGATTGTAAGCATGGTACTAGAAGGATTTATTAGTAGACAGCACAGGTCATAGGCAGATCAAGGTCATCTCAAGGAGAAAGCTTATGTGACAGTTTCATTTGTCTGAGTTTTAATTAAGAAATGTTCTTTCTCCTATAATAAAATACTCTTCCATTTCTTTTTTTAAATAAAAGATTTGTTTATTTATGTATTTATTTAATAAATTTAAGGGCTTTGCCTGCTTATATGTCTGTGCACCATGTGTGTGTCTGGTGACAAAGGAGGGTAGAAGAGGGTGTCAGGTCCCCTTGAGACTGTAGTTACAGTCAGTTGTGAGCTGCTGTGTGGATGCTGGGAATTGAATCCTGGTCCTCTGGAAGAGCAGCCAGTGCTCTTAACTGGCAAACCATCTCCCTAGCCCCTCCTTTAAAATAAAAAACAAGAGGCACATTGAACCTGGGACCTACACTCCATTTGCAGACAAGTGCTGAGCCTTTCCTCCTAAACTCCCAAGCTCTTATTTGACAAACCATCGTACCACCATTAAAAACAAAGGACCCTGGAGTCAGGCTGCCTGATCCAAATACTGGATGTGGAGCAGGTTAGATGTCTCCAAGGAAAATATCTCTCATCTGTAGAGCAGTGGTTACAGCATTAGTGGTGGGAGCATTGGGGAGGTCACCTGTTCTCAAAAGGCCCTCCATCAAAGTCAGCAGGCAGGCCATGAGAAGGGAAGGACAGAAAGAAGAGGCAGTCAGCTTTCCAGCAAACACTAGAGAGTCAATCCACAGCGTCGGTGGTAAGTGTTGAGAACACTTGGCTTCACCAGACTTTTAGCACTTATATAACAGATTTCAAAGCCATAGGCTGAGGGCAGAAGAGAAAAAGTGTCATGGTTCCCATTCACACATTCAGTTTTTAGAAGGCTCTAACAAGGTGCAGAGAGTCTAAGCATACGCGTTTCCATTAAATATTAAAACAATTGCAAAACAAAAGGAGAAAAAGAAAAGTAGTTTTGCGGATTTCTGGCCATTCAAAGCCAACTTGTTTTCTATTCATTCCCAAAAAGGGAAGAGGGGGAACAGTTTGAAAGCTCTAGCCTTCTTTTGAGGTCACTGCTGATTCCATTTTAATAGCACACCTCAGGTTGATTAATAATTTTTCAATAATAAGTCTGCCAGCACAAGAGGCACTAATCTAGCTCTCTCCCCGAATGCCTGTAAACATTTATTATTTTATGCCCTTCTGTTCTCCTTTCTCCAGGGCCTGTGACCAGCCTTGTTCTTTTTATATCCCAACAGTGCTTCTAATTTGTGTAGCATTGGTTATTCATCTAATGTCCCTAGCCTGTTCCTCTGCAGATTGGCAGCCTGGTGAATGTTTCAAAGCCATGGAGTATTATATTACTAATCCTTGTTTTCTCAAAGGTTGGCATAGTTCCTGGAACATTGGTTTCCACTGAAGTTTGTTTAAGGGAAGATTAAAGTGGAAGAAACTATGTAAAGATGTCAGAAGCTGTGTTAGGGATTGTACAGAGTAACAATGGGAGAAAATTAGGCCCAGTGTGTTAGCACATGCTACTGAGAATAAAAAGAACATGGAAAGCATAGTGTTCCAGATATAGTTGGGAAGGCTAATGAGCATTTATTTCCTATATGCTTTTAATAATTTAGATGGAAGTGACCAGTTTATTCCCACAAAAAATCAAAAAGAGATCCCAGGAGAAGGTCTAGTTCAGTCAGGGTCAGTGATTGGCTTGGATCCCTTAGTGATGACCTTTCCATTGAAGTAAAGGGTGAGCAGTAAGGAATCCTTGCCCATGTGATACCCTGAAGGTGCCGAACCCTGGTGCTGCTGTGTTTTTCTGATGTGCTTATATCTGGAGTTTACCATGGATGCCTAAGGTATAGGCTACAGGGTTCCTATTGTCCCTGTTGTTTTTAATCTCTGAGTGTTGGAGGATGATTTCTAACAACAGTAAGTTTGATCTCGCACTTGTTCTGCAAAGATTCCAGATGATCCCATCACACACACAAACACACACACATACACTTACACAAACAGAGACACATACACAGAGGGGGGAAAGGAAGGAGACTGATATAGTGAGTCTAGCATGGCCTTTAAAATGATTTCTACCCCAAAAGGTAAAGAGCAAGTACTTAAGATTTCAGCTTCCTAAATGGAAAAAATGTTTTTAAGGGGAGAGAGTATCTTATTTTTAAGTTCTTTAATTTAAGGTGTATCTTCCCCCCAATATCTCTTCATCTTAGTCCAGTAAAAGGCTCTGTTTCCTATAACAATAAATACAATACAAAACAAGAACAATTAGGCAACAATTATGAAAATTATAAGGTATATCAAACATTCCCAATGTTCAGCCCATACGTATTTGGCAATTAATAATAATATTCTGTTATCTATATATCTCAATGAGTTAAAAATTCTATACCTATCTCAATTTCCATCCTAACTTGCATTACCAACTTAAAAACATCTTCTTAGACCTAGAACATCCTTTTAATTTCTAACCACCTTAAAACTTAACTGTGAGACTATAACTATCTAGTCCTCAAGCACATCAGAGACCTGTGAAGGATAAATATATCTGAATAAACAGGAAGTGCAGAGCAAGCAGCTTCCAAAACTAAGAAATGACAGAGAACCAGCTGGACTGTTTTTTTTTTTAAGTTATTTGTTGGATAGCACTTACCTACATCACATGTGCACTGCTGTGGAGTCAGCTC